>JANJGN010001581.1:62500-126777 GCA_026770705.1 Isurus oxyrinchus
ACAGAGAGAGGCAGGGAGACAGAGAGAGGCAGAGAGACAGAGGCAGAGAGAGAGAGACAGACAGACAGAGCCAGAGAGAGAGAGAGAGACAGAGAGAGAGACAGAGAGAGAGACAGAGAGAGAGACAGAGAGAGACAGAGAGAGAGACTGAGTGGGAGAGAGAGAGAGACAGAGAGAGGCAGAGAGAGAGCGAGAGAGAGCGAGAGAGCGAGAGAATGAGACAGGGAGCACGAGAGAGAGACAGAGAGAGAGACAGAGAGGGAAAGAGAGAGACAGAGAGAGGCAGAGATAGAGAGAGACAGAGACCGAGAGAGAGAGAGACAGAGATAGAGTGTGAGAGAGAGACAGAGACAGAGAGAGGCAGAGAGACAGTGAGAGAGAGAGACAGAGAGAGAGAGATACATAGAGATAGAGACAGAGAGGGAGAGACAGAGAGAGAGAGAGACAGAGCAAGAGAGAGACAGAGAGAGGCAGAGAGAGAGCGAGACAGAGAGAAAGACAGAGAGAGGCAGAGAGAGAGAGATAGAGAGGCAGAGAGACAGAGAGGCAGACAGAGTGGGAGACAGGGGGAGAGAGAGAGAGAGACAGAGAGAGAGAGACAGACAGAGGCAGAGAGAGAGGCATAGAGACAGAGAGAGGCAGGGAGACAGAGGGAGGCAGAGAGAGAGGCAGAGAAAGAGAGAGAGAGAGAGATAGAGAGAGAGAGAGTGACAGAGAGAGAGACAGAGTGGGAGAGAGAGAGACAGAGAGAGACAGAGAGAGACAGAGAGAGAGACTGAGTGGGAGAGAGAGAGAGACAGAGAGAGGCAGAGACAGAGAGCGGCAGAGAGAGAGCGAGAGAGAGCGAGAGAGCGAGAGAATGAGACAGGGAGCACGAGAGAGAGACAGAGAGGGAAAGAGAGAGACAGAGAGAGGCAGAGAGAGAGAGAGACAGAGACAGAGATAGACAGAGATAGAGTGTGAGAGAGAGACAGAGACAGAGAGAGGCAGAGAGACAGTGAGAGAGAGAGACAGAGAGAGATACATAGAGATAGAGACAGAGAGGGAGAGACAGAGAGAGAGAGAGAGACAGAGCAAGAGAGAGACAGAGAGAGGCAGAGAGAGAGAGAGAGAGAGCGAGACAGAGAGAAAGACAGAGAGAGGCAGAGAGAGAGAGATAGAGAGGCAGGGAGACAGAGAGAGGCTGAGAGACAGAGAGAGAGACAGAGAGAGGCAGAGAGAGAGTGGCAGAGAAAGAGAGACAGAGAGAGACAGAGAGAGAAAGAGTGACAGAGAGAGTGAGACAGAGAGAGAGAGAGAGAGAGACAGAGAGAGAGAGACAGAGAGAGGGAGACAGAGAGAGAGAGACAGAGAGAGACAGAGAGGGAGACTGAGAGAGAGTGACAGAGAGAAACAGAGAGAGAGAGAGACAGAGAGAGAGTCAGAGAGAGAGAGAGACAGAGAGAGGGAGATGAGGGAGGGAGAGAGAGAGAGAGAGAGACAGAGAGAGGAAGATGGGGGAGAGACAGAGAGGGAGAGACAGAGAGGGAGACAGAGGGAGAGACAGAGAGGGAGACAGAGTGAGACAGAGAGAGACAGAGAGGGAGACAGAGAGGGAGACAGAGAGAGACAGGGGGAGAGACAGAGACGGAGACAGAGATCGAGACAGGGGGAGAGACAGAGGGAGAGCCAGAGAGAGAAACAGAGAGTGAGACAGAGAGGGAGACAGGTGGAGAGACAGAAATGGAGACAGAGAGAGAGACTGAAAGAGAGTCAGAGAGTGTCAGAGAGAGTGAGATAAAGAGAGACAAATGAGAGAGAGAGACAGAGAGAAAGATAGTGAGAGACAGAGAGTGAGCCAGAGAGAGCGAGACAGAGATAGAATTTTGAAAGAAAGACAAAGAAGATATTCAGAGTGAGAGAGAGAAAGAGAGAGGCAGAGAGAGACAGAGAGTAAGACAGAGAGGGAGAGTCAAAGAGAGAGAGAGATAAAGGCACAGAAAGAGAGATACAGAGAGTGAGAGACAGAGATAGAGACGGAGAAAGAGAGAGAGAGACAGAGACGGAGACTGAGACAGGGACTATGCATTTTGTTGGAGAAGTCAATCCCATTAAACGTTCTGAGAGAGATATCAGAGACAGAATGAGCGCCTGCACATTGCCCTATCAGAGTGAGCTGATAACAGCACTGGTTATCGGGAGAAACTCAAGGGCACGGGGAGAACTCCCACTTTCTCCTTCAACATAGCAACTCTGAGAGCCACCTGAGAGGGCAAACAGTTTAACATCATACCCCTAAAGAAAGCACTTCCAACAGTGCGGCACTCGCTCAGTACTGACCCTCCGACAGTGCGGCATTCGCTCAGTACTGACCCTCTGACAGTGCAGCACTCCCTCGGTACTGACCCTCTGACAGTGCAGCGCTCCCTCAGAATTGACCCTCCGACAGTGCAGCACTCCCTCGGTACTGACCCTCTTACAGTGCGGCACTCCCTCAGTACTGACCCTCCGACAGTGCGGCATTCGCTCGGTACTGACCCTCTGACAGTGCAGCACTCCCTCGGTACTGACCCTCTGACAGTGCGGCACTCCCTCAGTACTGACCCTCCGACAGTGCAGCACAACCTCAGTACTGACCCTCTGACAGTGCGGCGCTCCCTCAGTACTGACCCTCTGACAGTGCGGCGCTCCCTCAGTACTGACCCTCTGACAGTGCGGCACTCCCTCAGTACTGACCCTCCGACAGTGCGGCACTCCCTCGGTACTGACCCTCTGACAGTGCGGCACAACCTCAGTACTGACCCTCCGACTGTGCGGCACTCCCTCGGTACTGACCCTCTGAAAGTGCAGCACTCCCTCAGTACTGACCCTCTGAAAGTGCGGCACAACCTCAGTACTGACCCTTTGACAGTGCAGCGCTCCCTCAGCACTGACCCTCCGACAGTGCGGCACTCCCTCAGTACTGATACTCCAACAGTGCGGCACTCCCTCAGTACTGACCCTCCGACACTGCAGCACTCCCTCGGTACTGACCCTCCGACAGTGCAGCACTCCCTCGGTACTGACCCTCTGAAAATGCAGCACAACCTCAGTACTGACCCTCCGACAGTGCGGCGCTCCCTCAGTACTGACCCTCCGACAGTGCGGCGCTCCCTCAGTACTGACCCTCCGACACTGCAGCACTCCCTCAGTACTGACCCTCCGACAGTGCAGCACTCCCTCGGTACTGACCCTCTGAAAATGCGGCACAACCTCAGTACTGACCCTCCGACAGTGCGGCGCTTCCTCAGTACTGACCCTCCGACAGTGCGGCGCTCCCTCAGTACTGACCCTTCAACAGTGCGGCACTCCCTCAGTACTTACCCTTTGACAGTGCAACGCTCCCTCAGCACTGACTCTCCGACAATGCGGCACTCCCTCAGTACTGACCCTCCGACAGTGCAGCACTCCCTCAGTACTGACCCTCCAACATTGCCGCACTCCCTCAGTACTGACCCTCCGACAGTGCGGCGCTCCCTCAGCACTGACCCTCCGACAGTGCAGCACTCCCTCAGTACTGACCCTCCGACAGTGCGGCGCTCCCTCAGCACTGACCCTCCGACAGTGCGGCACTCCCCTCAGCACTGACCCTCCGACAGTGCAGCTCTCCCTCAGCGCTGACCCTCCGACAGTGCGGCGCTCCCTCAGTACTGACCCTCCGACAGTGTGGCACTCCCTCAGTACTGACCCTCCGACAGTGCGGCGCTCCCTCAGTACTGATCCTCCAACAGTGCGGCACTCCCTCAGTACTGACCCTCCGACAGTGCGGCTCTCCCTCAGCACTGACCCTCCGACACAACTCACGCCAACACGGTGAACCATGCGGAACGCTCAGAATGGGGTCAACCTGTTCCCTCCGCCCACCCCCCCCCCACCCCCCCCACCCCCCCCACCCCACCCCCCCCCCCCCACCCACCCCCACCACCCCCACCGCACCCCAACCACCTCCCTCCGCTGAGCGAATGCATTCCCTGCTCACGCCACAACCCCCGCCCCCTCCCACTCTCCCACTCCGGCCTCCCCCTTACAGGGGCCGTTCGGAAAGCGCCGGCTGCCCAAGGCCGCATCGGGCCCGGTACTTCCGCAGAGATGGGAAGCGGCCTACCAGGAGCTTCGAGACCTGCAACACCCCCCCTCTCCATTACCCCCACCCCCCCACCCCACCCCACCACCTCTCCCCTCTCCCTCACGCAGCCCGGGAGGTCGACACGGCCGGGCTCAGCTGACTGTGCAGCTTCCTTATCCCCTCCCCGGACCTTTCCTCGCGCCAGAGTATCGGCCAGTGGGCCGGGTTGGGTGGTGGGTGGTCAGGCTGAGGCCTAGTCGGTCCTGACACTTCCCTCCCAACCCCCCCCCTCCCCCTCGTCCACCTCACTCAGACCTGCCCATGTATGGCTACCTTGTCTCGATTGTGCCAAACTTATCCCACCCCCCACCCTCCCCCACCCCCCACACCCACCGCCCCCCCCCCCCCCCGACCCCAACACCAACCCCTCCCCCAAACCAGCGGCCCTCCACACTCAACACCGACAGCTGCTCAGTCACAGCCAGCAGCTGTTAGAGACCCGGCCAAGGTATTTGTACAACTGTTAAGCGTCACCAGAAGCATCTCTCGCTCCCTCTGGAGCTTCGACACCGCAGGCCCAGCTCCTTGCGGGTCACAGCAAACCTCGCCAGCGCCCCTCGAGAGCTACCACGCCTCCTCCCTGGCTGAAACAAAACGAAGGAGTCCCCTGTCGCACGGGCAGGACGCCCGCGCCCCTTTTCGCCGAGGCGAAGCGCCTGTACCCCGACGCAGGTCGGGTGCGCCCCCCCCTCCCCACAACCCTTGACATGCCTAGAATGTGTGTACCGCTTCAACCGAGATGGAGTGGGTGTACCCCTTTAACGGAGATGGAATGTGTGTGTACCCCTTTAACTGAGACGGAATGTGGGTGCCCCTTTCACTGAGACAGATTGGGTGAGCCCCTCTGACATGGATGGAACGTGTGTCCCTCAGACAGAATGTGTGTGCTCCTTTAAACGAGACGCAATGTGTGTACTCCTTCAACCGAGATGGAATGCGTGTACTCCTTTAACTGAGACGTAACATGTGTACCCCTTTAACTGAGACCGAATGTGTTTACTCATTTAACTGAGACGGAATGTGTTTACTCATTTAACTGAGACGGAATGTGTTTATTCCTTTAACTGAGACGGAATGTGTGTACGCCTTTAAACGACATGGAATGTGTGTACCTCTTTAAGCGAGATGGAATATGTGTGCACTCCTTTAACTGAGATAGAATGTGTGTACCCCTTTCACTGAGACAGATTGGGTGCACCCCTTTAACATGTATGGAACGTGTGTCCCTGAGACAGGATGTGTGTGCCCCTTTAACCGAGACAGATTGGCTGCACCCCTTTAACATGTATGGAACGTGTGTCCCTGAGACAGGATGTGTGTGCCCCTTTAACCGAGACAGAATGTGCGTACATCATTAACCGAGACGGAACGTGTTTAATCGTTTAACTGAGATGGAATGTGAGTACCCCTTTAACAGAGATGGAATGTGTGTACCCCTTTAAGTGAGATGGAATGTGTTTACTCCTTTAACTGAAATGGAATGTGTGTACCCCTTTAACTGAGATGGAATGTATGTACTCGTTTAACCGAGATGGAATGTGTTTATCCCTTTAACCGAGATGGAATGTGTTTAATCCTTTAAGTGAGATGGAATGTGTGTATGCCTTTAACTGAGACGGAATGTGTGTACTCCTTTAACTGAGACAGATGTGTGTATTCCTTTAACCGAGATGTAATGTGTTTACTCTTTTAACTGAGACGGAATGTGTGTACCCCTTTAACTGAGATGGAGTGTGTGTATGCCTTTAACTGAGACGGAATATGTGTGCTCCTTTAACTGAGACAAAATATGTGTACTCCTTTAACCGAGATGGAATGTGTGTACTCCTTTAACTGAGATGGAATGTGTGTACTCCTTTAACCGAGACGGAATGTGTGTGCTCCTTTAACTGAGACCGAATGTGTGTACTCCTTTAACTGAGATGGAATATGTGTACCCCTTTAACAGAGACGGAATGTGTGTACCCCTTTAACTGAGATGGAATATGTGTACCCCTTTAACTGAGACAGATTATGTGTGCCCCTTTAACTGAGACGGAATATGTGTACCCCTTTAACTGAGACGGAATATGTGTACCCCTTTAACTGAGATGGAATGTGTGTACCCCTTTAACTGAGACGGAATATGTGTACCCCTTTAACTGAGACGGAATGTGTGTACCCCTTTAACTGAGACGGAATATGGGTACCCCTTTAACTGAGAGGAATGTGTGTACCCCTTTAACTGAGACGGAATATGGGTACCCCTTTAACTGCGACGGGATATGTGTATCCCTTTAACTGAGACGGAATATGTGTACCCCTTTAACTGAGACGGAATATGGGTACCCTTTTAACTGCGACGGAATATGTGTATCCCTTTAACTGAGACGGAATATGGATACCCCTTTAACTGAGATGTAATATGTGTGCCCCTTTAACTGAGACGGAATATGGGTACCCCTTTAACTGAGACGGAATATGGGTACCCCTTTAACTGAGATGTAATATGTGTACCCCTTTAACTGAGACGGAATATGTGTACCCCTTTAACTGAGACGGAATATGTGTACCCCTTTAACTGAGACGGAATATGGGTACCCCTTTAACTGAGATGTAATATGTGTACCTCTTTAACTGAGACGGAATATGTGTACCCCTTTAACTGAGACGAAATATGGGTACCCCTTTAACTGAGATGTAATATGTGTACCCCTTGAACTGAGATGGAATATGTGTACCCCTTTAATTGAGACGGAATATGGGTACCCCTTTAACTGAGACGGAATATGGGTACCCCTTTCATTGAGACAGACTGGGTGCACCACTTTAACATGGATGGAACGTATGTCCCTGAGACGGAATCTGTGTGACCCTTTAACCAAGACAGAATGTGTGTACATCTTTAACTGAGACGGAATGTGTGTACTCCTTTAACCGAGATGGAATGAGTGTAATCTTTTTACTGAAACCGAATGTGTGTATCCCTTTAACTGAGATGGAATGTGTGCATTCCTTTAACTGAGACGGAATATGTTTACCCCTTTCATTGAGACAGATTGGGTGAAACACCTTAACATGGATGGAACGTATGTCCCTGAGACGGAATCTGTGTGACCCTTTAACCGAGACAGAATGTGTGTACCCCTTTAACTGAGACGGAATGTGTGTACCACTGTAACTGAGACCGAATTTGTTTATTCCTTTAACTGAGATGGAATTTGTGTACTCCTTTAACTGAGATGGAATGTGTGTACTCCTTTAACTGAGACGGAATGTGTGTACCACTGTAACTGAGACCGAATTTGTTTACTCGTTTAACTGAGATGGAATTTGTGTACTCCTTTAACTGAGATGGAATTTGTGTACTCCTTTAACTGAGACGGAACGTGTGTACCCCTTTAACTGAGATGGAATGTGTGTACCCCTTTAACTGGGACGGAATGCGTGTACCACTGGAACTGAGACCGAATTTGTTTACTCCTTTAACTGTGACAGAATGTGTTTACTCCTTTAACAGAGACAGAATGTGTGTACTCCTTTAACTGAGACGGAATTTGTGTACTCCTTTAACTGAGACGGAATTTGTGTACTCCTTTAACCGAGATGGAATGTGTGTACTCCTTTAACTGAGACGGAATGTGTGTACTCCTTTAACTGAGATGGAATTTGTGTACTCCTTTAACCGAGATGGAATGTGTGTTTTCCTTTAAATGAGATGGAATGTGTGTACTCCTTTAACTGAGACGGAATGTGTGTACTCCTTTAACTGAGACGGAATTTGTGTACTCCTTTAACCGAGATGGAATGTGTGTACTCCTTTAACTGAGACGGAATGTGTGTACTCCTTTAACTGAGACGGAATTTGTGTACTCCTTTAACCGAGATGGAATGTGTGTACTCCTTTAACTGAGATGGAATGTGTGTACTCCTTTAACTGAGACAGAATGCGTGTACTCCTTTAAGCGAGATGGAATGTGTTTATTCCTTTAACCGAGATGGAATGTGTGTACTCCTTTAACTGTGACAGAATGTGTGTACCACTATAACTGAGACCGTATGTGTTTACTCCTTTAACAGAGACAGAATGTGTGTACTCCTTTAACCGAGATGGAATGTGTTTACTCCTTTAACTGAGACGGAATGTGTGTACTCCTTTAACTGAGACGGAATGTGTGTACTCCTTTAACTGAGATGGAATGTGTGTACCCCTTTAACTGAGACAGAACGTGTGTACCACTTTAACTGAGATAGAATGTGTGTACGCTTTCAACTGAGACGGAATGTGTATATTCCTTTAACCGAGGTGGAATGTGTGTACGCATTTAACTGAGACGGAATGTGTGTACGCCTTTAAGTGAGACGGAATGTGTGTACCCCTTTAATTGTGGCAGAATGTGTGTATTCCTTTAACCGAGGTGGAATGTGTGTACGCATTTAACTGAGACGGAATTTGTGTACTCCTTTAACCGAGATGGAATGTGTGTACTCCTTTAACTGAGATGGAATGTGTGTACTCCTTTAACTGAGACAGAATGCGTGTACTCCTTTAACCGAGAAGGAATGTGTGTACTCCTTTAACTGTGACAGAATGTGTGTACCACTATAACTGAGACCGTATGTGTTTACTCCTTTAACAGAGACAGAATGTGTGTACTCCTTTAACCGAGATGGAATGTGTTTACTCCTTTAACTGAGACGGAATGTGTGTACTCCTTTAACTGAGATGGAATGTGTGTACTCTTTTAACTGAGATGGAATGTGTGTACTCCTTTAACAGAGATGGAATGTGTGTACTCCTTTAACTGAGACGGAATGTGTGTACTCCTTTAACTGAGATGGAATGTGTGTACTCCTTTAACTGAGATGGAATGTGTGTACCCCTTTAACTGAGACAGAACGTGTGTACGCTTTCAACTGAGACGGAATGTGTATATTCCTTTAACCGAGGTGGAATGTGTGTACGCATTTAACTGAGACGGAATGTGTGTACGCCTTTAAGTGAGACGGAATGTGTGTACCCCTTTAATTGTGGCAGAATGTGTGTATTCCTTTAACCGAGGTGGAATGTGTGTACGCATTTAACTGAGACGGAATGTGTGTACGCCTTTAAGTGAGACGGAATGTGTGTACCCCTTTAATTGTGGCAGAATGTGTGTATTCCTTTAACCGAGACGGAATGTGTGTACTCCTTTAACCGAGAAGGAATGTGTGTACTCCTTTAACTGAGACAGAATGTGTGTACCCCTTTAACCGAGATGGAATGTGTTTACTCCTTTAACTGAGACAGAATGTTTGTACCCCTTTAACTGAGATGGAATGTGTGTACTCCTTTAACCGAGATGGAATGTGTGTACTCCTTTAACTGAGACGGAATGTGTTTGCTCCTTTAACAGAGACAGAATGTGTGTACTCCTTTAACTTAGATGGAATGAGTTTACTCCTTTAAATGAGACAGAATGTGTGTACTCCATTAACTGAGACGGAATTTGTGTACTCCTTTAACCGAGATGGAATATGTGTACTCCTTTAACTGAGACCGAATGTGTGTACTCCTTTAACCGAGATGGAATTTGTGTACTCCTTTAACTTAGATGGAATGAGTGTACTCCTTTAACTGAGATGGAATGTGTGTACTCCTTTAACTGAGATGGAATATGAGTACTCCTTTAGCTGAGGTGGAATGTGTGTACTCCTTTAACTGAGACGGAATGTGTTTACTCCTTTAACTGAGACGGAATGAGTGTATCCCTTCAACCGAGCTGGAATGTGTGTACTCCTTTAACTGAGACGGAATGTGTGTACCCCTTTAACGGAGATGGAATGTGTGTACACCTTTAACCGAGCTGGAATGTGTGTACTCCTTTAACTGAGACAGATTGGGTGCAACCCTTTAACATGGATGGAACGTGTGTCCATGAGACAGAATCTGTGTGCCCCTTTAACCGAGACAGAATGTGTATACATTTTTAACCGAGACGGAATGTGTGTACTCCTTTTTACCAAGATGGAATGTGTGTACTCCTTTAACCGAGACTGAATGTGTGTACTCCTTTAACCGAGATGGAATCTGTGTACCCCTTTAACAGAGACGGAATGTGTGTACCCCTTTAACTGAGACGGAATGTGTGTACTCCTTTAACAGAGATGCAATGTGTGTGCTCCTTTAACTGAGACCGAATGTGTTTATTCCTTTAACTGAGATGGAATGTGTGTACCCCTTTAACTGAGATGGAATGTGTGTACTCCTTTAACTGAGATGGAAAGTGTGTATTCCTTTAACTGAGATGGAATGTGTGTATTCCTTTAACTGAGACGGAAGGTGTTTACGCCTTTAACTGAGATGGAATGTGTGTACTCCTTTAACCGAGATGGAAAGTGTGTACCCCTTTAACTGAGATGGAATGTGTTTATTCCTTTAACTGAGACGGAAGGTGTTTACGCCTTTAACTGAGACGGAATGTGTGTACTCCTTTAACCGAGATGGAATGTGTGTACATCTTTAACCGAGACGGAATGTGTGTACTCCTTTAACTGAAATGGAATGTGTGTACTCCTTTAACTGAGATGGAATGTGTGTACCACTGTAACTGAGACCGTATGCGTTTACTCCTTTAACAGAGACAGAATGTGTGTACTCCTTTAACCGAGATGGAATGTGTGTACTCCTTTAACTGAAATGGAATGTGTGTACTCCTTTAACTGAGATGGAATGTGTGTACTCCTTTGACTGAAACGGAATGTGTGTACGCTTTCAACTGAGACGGAATGTGTGTACGCCTTTAATTGTGGCAGAATGTGTGTATTCCTTTAACCGAGACGGAATGTGTGTACTCCTTTAACTGAGATGGAATGTGTTTACTTCTTTAACTGAGACGGAATGTGTGTACTCCTTTAACTGAAATGGAATGTGTGTACTCCTTTAACTGAGATGGAACGTGTGTACTACTTTAACTGAGACAGAATGTGTGTACGCTTTCAACTGAGACGGAATGTGTATATTCCTTTAACCGAGGTGGAATGTATGTACGCATTTAACTGAGATGGAATGTGTGTACGCCTTTAAGTGAGATGGAATGTGTACCCCTTTAATTGTGGCAGAATGTGTGTATTCCTTTAACCGAGACCGAATGTGTGTACTCCTTTAACTGAGATGGAACGTGTGTACTCCTTTAACCGAGAAGGAATGTGTGTACTCCTTTAACTGAGACGGTATGTGCGTACTCCTTTAACCAAGATGGAATGTGTGTACACCTTTAACCGAGATGGAATGTGTATACTCCTTTAACCGAGACGGAATGTGTGTACTCCTTTAACCGAGAAGGAATGTGTGTACTCCTTTAACTGAGATAGAATGGGTGTACCCCTTTCACTGAGACAGATTGGGTGCACGCCTTTAACATGGAAGGAATGTGTGTCCATGATCAGAACGTGTGTGCCCCTTTAACCGAGACAGAATGTGTGTACTCCTTTAACCGAGATGGAATGTGTGTACCCCTTTAACTGAGACAGAACGTGTCTAGTACTTTAACTGAGACGGAATGTGGGTACCCCTTTAACTGAGACAGAATGTGGGTACTCCTTTAACCGAGATGGAATGTGTGTACTACTTTAACTGAAACAGAATGTGGGTACTCCTTTAACCGAGATGGAATGTGTGTACTCCTTTAACTGAGACGGAATGTGTGTACTCCTTTAACCGAGATGGAATGTGTGTACTCATTTAACCGACAAGGAATATGTGTGCCCCTTTAACTGAGACAGAATGTTTGTACTCCTTTAACCGAGATGCAATATGTGTACGCCTTTAACTGCGATGGAATGTGTTTACTCCTTTAACTGAGGCGGAATTGTGTACTCCTTTAACTGAGACGGAATCTGTTTACTCCTTTAACAGAGAGAGAATGTGTGTACCCCTTTAACGGACAAGGAATGTGTGTGCCCCTTTAACTGAGACAGAACATGTGTACTCCTTTAACTGAGATGGAATGTGTGTACCCCTTTAATTGAGACAGAATATGAGTACGCCTTTAACCAAGATGGAATTGTGTATTCCTTTAACATGGGCGAAATGTGTGTATCCCTTAACTCAAGACAAAAGTGCATTCGCCTATTACGGAAAAGAAATGTGTGTACCCCTTCAACATAAACAAACAGGGTCCCTTTAACTGATTCAGGAGCCTTTACAAACTAACACTCCGAATGATTGTTCCTTTATACCAATCCTGGTGCCAGTACTGAGGGAGTGCTGCACTGTCGGAGGGAGATGTATATACTCTAGGGCTGGAGCTGATACAGGGGAGGAGTAGGGTGATGCAATGGCATCACTGGCAAAGTGATTATGTGGACATAAATTGATCTCGGAAACACCAAGTCTGCAAACAGTCTGGTCTAACCTCAGGCAGTTACCAGGAAGAGGGAAGGAGTCACATGCAAGTAAGCAGAGATTGCAACAGGCAATATAAAGCCCAGCTCCGGAGGAGGGCTGAATGGGCCTCCTCCTGTTCCTGTGTAACAGGCTCGAGAAGGGGCTGAATGGGCCTCCTCCTGTTCCTGTGTAACAGGCTGGAGAAGGGGCTGAATGGGCTCCTCCTGTTCCTGTGTAACAGGCTCGAGAAGGGGCTGAATGGCCTCCTCCTGTTCCTGTGTAACAGGCTCGAGAAGGGGCTGAATGGCCTCCTCCTGTTCCTGTGTAACAGGCTCGAGAAGGGGCTGAATGGGCCTCCTGTTCCTGTGTAACAGGCTCGAGAAGGGGCTGAATGGGCCTCCTCCTGTTCCTGTGTAACAGGCTCGAGGGGCTGAATGGGCCTCCTCCTGTTCCTGTGTAACAGGCTCGAGAAGGGGCTGAATGGGATCCTCCTGTTCCTGTGTAACAGGCTCGAGAAGGGGCTGAATGGGCCTCCTCCTGTTCCAGTGTAACAGGCTTGAGAAGGGGCTGAATGGGCCTCCTGTTCCTGTGTAACAGGCTCGAGGGGCTGAATGGGCCTCCTCCTGTTGCTGTGTAACAGGCTTGAGAAGGGGCTGAATGGGCCTCTTCCTGTTCCTGTGTAACAAACTCGAGGGGCTGAATGGGCCTCCTCCTGTTCCTGTGTAACAGGCGCGAGAAGGGGCTGAATGGGCCTCCTCCTGTTTCTGTGTAACAGGCTCGAGAAGGGGCTGAATGGGCCTCCTCCTGTTCCTGTGTAACAGGCTTGAGGGGCTGAATGGGCCTCCTCCTGTTCCTGTGTCACAGGCTCGAGAAGGGGCTGAATGGCCTCATCCTGTTCCTGTGTAACAGGCTCAAAAGGGGCTGAATGGGTCCTCCTCCTGTTCCTGTGTAACAGGCTCGAGGGGCTGAATGGCCTCCTCCTGTTCCTGTGTAACAGGCTCATGGGGCTGAATGGGCCTCCTCCTGTTCCTGTGTAACAGACTCGAGGGGCTGAATGGGCCTCCTCCTGTTCCTGTGTAACAGGCTGGAGAAGGGGCTGAATGGGGCCTCCTCCTGTTCCTGTGTAACAGGCTGGAGGGGCTGAATGGGCCTCCTCCTGTTCCTGTGTAACAGGCTCGAGAAGGTGCTGAATGGGCCTCCTCCTGTTCCTGTGTAACAGGCTCGAGAAGGGGCTGAATGGGCTCCTCCTGTTCCTGTGTAGCAGGCTCGAGAAGGGGCTGAATGGGCTCCTCCTGTTCCTGTGTAACAGGCTTGAGAAGGGGCTGAATGGGCCTCCTCCTGTTCCTGTGTAACAGGCTCGAGTAGGGGCTGAATGGGCCTCCTCCTGTTCCTGTGTAACGGGCTCGAGAAGGGGCTGAATGGCCCTCCTCCTGTTCCTGTGTAACAGGCTCGAGAAGGGGCTGAATGGCCCTCCTCCTGTTCCTGTGTAACAGGCTCGAAAAGGGGCTGAATGGATCTCCACCTGTTCCTGTGTAACAGGCTGGAGAAGGGGCTGAATGGGGCCTCCTCCTGTGTGAATAGGAGCGGGGACGGGAAGGCGATAGGGAGTTTCTTGAGTGACCTGCCTTGTTCCTTCTCCCTCCCCCCAACCCACTTGCCCTCTGGGGCCTGGTCGAGAGAGAGACAGAGACAGAGACAGAGACAGAGGCCTCTCTCGCTTTCACAGGCCCTGTGGCTAGCAATAGATACACACCGAGAGCTGCGACGTTAAAAATAACCTGCCTCCTTAAAAGGAGCTGGTTGCCCGAGGCTCCAGCCCACCGAGGGAGCTCTTCCTTATTTCCTGCAGAGATTAGGAAGGAATCTCTAGCACCCACACCCACTGCCGGTGACAGAGACACCCACTGTCCTTTGACGACAGCCAGCCCCTGGGAAGGGTCAAGGGGTGGCTGTGATCCAGAGAGAGGGAGGAGGCGAGAAGGAGTGTGCCCCACAGCCGACGGTGTGCCGCGTCGATGATAATGGACTGAGGAGGACATTCGGACCATCTCCCTCTCGATGGGAGCCTCGGCCCACTACCGCTCCCGTTCCCCTCCCCCACCTCCCCCGCCCCCCCCCCAACCCCTCACCTCCTCCCCCGCAGGCCCTGCACCTTCATCCTGTTCAACAATAAACCTCCCGGATGCCACCATTGAACCTGCCACCCCTACACTCCCTCCCTCCCTCCCTCCCTCCCCCAACTCCAACACTCTCGGGGAGAGGGGTTACTGAGTGACAGTGTGAGGGAGCTGGATTAACGTCAGTAGAGATACAGTCAGTAACACAGGGCGCTGGGGGGAGAGGGGTTACTGAGAGACAGTGTGAGGGAGCTGGATTAACATCAGTAGAGATACAGTCAGTAACACAGGGTGCTGGGGGAGAGGGGTTACTGAGTGACCGTGTGAGGGAGCTGGATTAACATCAGTAGAGATACAGTCAGTAACACAGGGAGCTGGGGGGAGAGGGGTTACTGAGTGACAGTGTGAGGGAGCTGGATTAACATCAGTAGAGATACAGTCAGTAACACAGGGCGCTGGGGGAGAGGGGTTACTGAGTGACCGTGTGAGGGAGCTGGATTAACATCAGTAGAGATACAGTCAGTAACACAGGGCCCTGGGGGGAGAGGGGTTACTGAGTGACCGTTTGATGGAGCTGGATTAATATCAGTAGTGATACAGTCAGTAACACAGGGCGCTGGGGGAGAGGGGTTACTGAGTGACAGTGTGAAGGAGCTGATTAACATCAGTAGAGATACAGTCAGTAACACAGGGCGCTGGGGGAGAGGGGTTACTGAGTGACAGTGTGAATGAGCTGGATTAACATCAGTAGAGATACAGTCAGTAACACAGGGGGCTGGGGAGAGAGGGGTTACTGGGTGACAGTGTGAGGGAGCTGGATTAACATCAGTAGAGATACTGTCAGTAACACAGGGAGCTGGGGGGAGAGGGGTTACTGACTGACAGTGTGAGGGAGCTGGATTAACATCAGTAGAGATACTGTCAGTAACACAGGGCGCTGGGGGAGAGGGGTTACTGAGTGACAGTGTGAGGGATCTGGTTTAACATCAGTAGAGATAAAGTCAGTAACACAGGGCACTGGGGATAGGGGGGTTACTGAGCGAGGGATCTGGATTAACCTCAGAAATACCGTTAGTAATACAGGGCGCTGGGGGAAGAGTGGTTACTGAGTGACACTGTGAGGGAGCTGGAATAACATCAGTAGAGATACAGTCAGTAACATAGTGCGCTGGGCGGAGAGGGGTTACTGACTGACAGTGTGAGCGGGCTGGATTAACATCAATGGAGATACAGTCAGTAATACAGGGAGCTGGGGGAGAGGGGTTACTGAGTGACAGTGTGAGGGAGATGGATTAACATCAGTAGAGGTACAGTGAGTAACACAGGGCGTTGGGGGGAGTGGTTACTGAATGAGGGAGCTGCATTAACATTAGAGATACAGTCAGTAACACAGGCTGCTGGTGGGGGGAGACGGGTTACTGAGTGACAGTGTGAGGGAGCTGGATTAACATCAGTAGAGATTCATTCAGTAACAGGGCATTGAGGGAGCGGGGTAAATGAGTGATAGTGAGAGGGAGCTGGATTAACATCAATAGAGATTCAGTCAGTAACACAGCAAGCTGTGGGGAGAGGGGTTACTGAGTGACAGGTTGAGGCAGCTGGATTAACATCAGTAGAGATGTAGTGAGTAACACAGGGCGCTGGGGGGAGAGGGGTTACTGAGCGAGGCAGCTGGTTTAACGTCAGAAATGCAGTCAGTAATTCAGGCGCTGAGGGGAGTGGGGTTACTGGGTGAAAGTGTGAGGGAGCTGGATTGACATCAGTAGATATACAGACAGTAAACATGTAGGTGGGGGGAGAGGAGTTACTGAGTGACTGTGAGGGAGCTGGATTAACATCAGTAGAGATACAATCAGTAACACAGGGCGCTGGGGGAGAGGGGTTACTGAGTGACAGTGTGAGGGAGCGGGATTAACATCAGTAGAGCTACATTAAGTAAAACTTGGCGCGGAGGGGAGAGGGGTTACTGAGTGACAGTGTGAGGGATCTCGTTTAACATCAGTAGATATAAAGTCAGTAACATGGGGCACTGGGGGGAGAGGGGTTACTGATTGAGGGAGCTGGATTAACATCATTAGAGATACAGTCTGTAACACAGTGAACTGGGGGGAGAGGTGTTACTGAATGACAGTGTGAGGGAGCTGGATTAACATCAGTAGAGATACAGTCAGTAACACAGGGCGCTGGGGGAGAGGGGTTACTGAGTGACAGTGTGAGGGAGCTGGATTAACATCAGTAGAGATACAGTCAGTAACACAGGGAGCTGGGGGGAGATGGGTTACTGAGTGACAGTGTGAGGGAGCTGGATTAACATCAGTAGAGATACAGTCAATAACACAGGGTGCTGGGGGGAGATGGGTTACTGAGTGACAGTGTGAGGGAGCTGGATTAACATCAGTAGAGATACAGTCAGTAACACAGGGCACTGGGGGGAGAGGTGTTACTGAATGACAGTGTGAGGGAGCTGGATTAACATCAATAGAGATACAGTCAGTAACAGAGGGTGCTGGGGTGATAGAAGTTACTGAGTGACAGGTTGAGGCAGCTGGATTAACATCAGTCGAGATACAGTCATTAACAAAGGGCGCTGGGGGAGAGGGTTTACTGAGTGACAGTGTGATGGAGCTGGATTAACATCAGTAGAGATACAATCAGTAACACAGGGCACTGGGGGAGAGGGGTTACTGAGTGACAGTGTGAGGGAGCTGGATTAACATCAGTAGAGATACAGTCAGTAACACAGGGAGCTGGGGGGAAAGGGGTTACTGAATGACATTGTGAGGGAGCTGGATTAACATCAGTAGAGATACATTCAGTAACACAGGGCGCTGGGGGGAGAGGAGTTACTGAGTGACAGTGTGAGGGAGCTGGATTAACATCAATATAGATACAGTCAGTAACACAGGGTGCTGGGGGGAGAGGGGTTACTGAGAGACAGTGTGAGGGACCTGGATTAACAGTAGAGCTACAGTCAGTAACACAGGGTGCTGGGGTAGTGGGGTTACTGAGTGACAGTATGAGGGACCTGGATTAACATCAGTAGAGCTACATTAAGTAACACTTGGTATTGAGGGGAGAGGGGTTACTGAGTGACAGTGTGAGGGATCTCATTTAACATCAGTAGATATAAAGTCAGTAACACGGGGCACTGGGGGGAGAGGGGATACTGAGTGAGGGAGCTGGATTAACGTCAGAAATACCGTTAGTAATACAGGGTGCTGGGGGGAGAGGGGATACTGAGTGACACTGTGAGGGAGCTGGATTAACATCAGTAGAGATACAGTCAGTAACACAGGGTGCTGGGGGCATAGGGGATACTGAGTGACAGTGTGAGGGAGCTGGATTAACCTCAGTACAGATACAGTCAGTAACACTGGGCGTTGGGGGGAGAGGGGTTACTGAGTGACAGTGTGAGGGAGCTGGATTAACCTCAGTACAGATACAGTCAGTAACACTGGGCGCTGGGGGGAGAGGGGTTACTGAGTGACAGTGTGAGGGAGCTGGATTAACATCAGTAGAGATAGAGTCAGTAACACAGGGCGCTGGGGGGAGAGGGGTTACTGAGTGACAGTGTGAGGGAGCTGGATTAACATCAGTGGAGATACAGTCAGTAATACAGGGTGCTGGGATTGAGGGGTCACAGAGTGACCATCCGAGGGACCTGGATTAACATCGGTAGAGATACAGTCAGTAACACAGGGCGCTGTGGGGAGAGGGGTTCCTGAGTGACAGTGTGAGGGAGCTGGATTAACATCAGTAGAGATACAGTCAGTAACACAGGGTGCTGGGGAAGTGGGGTTACTGAGTGACAGTGTGAGGGAGCTGGATTAACATCAGTAGAGATACAGTCAGTAACACAGGACGCTGGGGGGAGAGGGGTCACTGAGTGACAGTATGAGGTAACTGGATTAACATCAGTTGAGATACAGTCAGTAACATAGAGCGCTGGGGGGAGAGGGGTTACTGAGAGACAGTGTGAGGGAGCTGGATTAACATCAGTAGAGATACAGTCAGTAACACAGGGCGCTGGGGGGAGAGGGGTTACTGAGTGACAGTGTGAGGGAGCTGGATTAACATCAGTAGAGATACAGTCAGTAACACCGGGCGCTGGGGAGAGAGGGGTTACTGAGTGACAGTGTGAGGGAGCTGGATTAACATCAGTAGAGATACAGTCAGTAACACAGGGAGCTGGGGGGAGAGGGGCTACTGAGTGACAGTGTGAGGGAGCTGGATTAACATCAGTAGAGATACAGTCAGTGACACAGGTCAATGGGAGGAGAGGGGTTACTGAGTGACAGTGTGAGGGAGCTGGATTAACATCAGTAGAGATACAGTCAATTACACAGGGCGCTGGGGGAGAGGGGTTACTGAGTGACAGTGTGAGGGAGCTGGATTAACATCAGTAGAGATACAGTCAGTAACACAGGACGCTGGGGGGAGAGGGGTCACTGAGTGACAGTATGAGGTAACTGGATTAACATCAGTTGAGATACAGTCAGTAACATAGAGCGCTGGGGGGAGAGGGGTTACTGAGAGACAGTGTGAGGGAGCTGGATTAACATCAGTAGAGATACAGTCAGTAACACCGGGCGCTGGGGGGAGAGGGGTTACTGAGTGACAGTGTGAGGGAGCTGGATTAACATCAGTAGAGATACAGTCAGTAACACCGGGCGCTGGGGAGAGAGGGGTTACTGAGTGACAGTGTGAGGGAGCTGGATTAACATCAGTAGAGATACAGTCAGTAACACAGGGAGCTGGGGGGAGAGGGGCTACTGAGTGACAGTGTGAGGGAGCTGGATTAACATCAGTAGAGATACAGTCAGTGACACAGGGCAATGGGAGGAGAGGGGTTACTGAGTGACCGTGTGAGGGAGCTGGATTAACATCAGTAGAGATACAGTCAATTACACAGGGCGCTGGGGGAGAGGGGTTACTGAGTGACAGTGTGAGGGAGCTGGATTAACATCAGTAGAGATACAGTCAGTAACACAGGGAGCTGGGGGGAGAGGGGTTACTGAGTGACCGTGTGAGGGAGCTGGATTAACATCAGTTGAGATACAGTCAGTAACACAGGATGCTGGGGGGAGAGATGGGTTACCGTGTGATAGTGTGAGGGAGCTTCATTAAGATCAGTTGAGATGCAGTCAGTAACACAGGGTGCTGGGTGAAGAGGGGTGACTGAGTGACAGTGTGAGGGAGCTGGATTAACATCAGTTGGGATACAGTCAGTAACACAGGGTGCTGGGGGGAGAGGGGTTACTGAGTGACAGTGTGAGGGAGCTGGATTAACATCAGTAGAGATACAGTCAGTAACACAGGGAGCTGGGGGGAGAGGGGTTACTCAGTGACAGTGTGAGGGAGCTGGATTAACAACAGTAAAGGTACAGTCAGTAACGCAGGGTGCTGGGAGGAGAGGGGTTACTGAGTGACAGTGTAAGGGAGCTGGATTAACATCAGTAGAGATAGAGTCATTAACACAGGGCGCTGGGGCAGAGGGGTTACTGAATAACAGTGAGGGGGATCTGGACTAACATCAGTAGAGATACAGTCAGTAACACAGGGCGCTGGGGGGAGAGGGGTTACTGAGTGACAGTGTGAGGGAGCTGGATTAACATCAGTGGAGATACAGTCAGTAATACAGTGTGCTGGGATTGAGGGGTTACAGAGTGACCATCCGAGGGACCTGGATTAACATCGGTAGAGATACAGTCAGTAACACAGGGTGCTGTGGGGAGAGGGGTTCCTGAGTGACAGTGTGAGGGATCTGGATTAACATCAGTAGAGATACAGTCAGTAACACAGGGTTCTGGGGAAGTGGCGTTACTGAGTGACAGTTTGAGGGAGCTGGATTAACATAAGTAGAGATACAGTCAGTAACAGGGAGCCGGGGGAGAGGGGTTACTGAGTGACAGTGTGAGGGAGCTGGATTAACATTATTAGAGATAGAGTCAGTAGCACAGGGTGCTGGGTGGAGAGGGGTTATTGAGAGACAGTGTGAGGGACCTGGATTAACATTAGTAGAGATGCACTCAGTAACACAGGGCAAAGGGAGAGAGAGGTGTCACTGAGTGACAGTGTGAGGGAGCTGGATTAACATCAGTAGAGATACAGTCAGTAACACAGGGCGCTGGGGGAGAGGGTTTACTGAGTGACAGTGTGACGGAACTGGATTAACATCAGTTGAGATACAGTCAGTAACGCAGGGTGCTGGGGGGAGAGGGGTTTCTGAGTGACAGTGTAAGGGAGCTGGATTAACATCAGTAGAGATAGAGTCATTAACACAGGGCGCTGGGGCAGAGGGGTTACTGAATAACAGTGAGGGGGATCTGGACTAACATCAGTAGAGATACAGTCAGTAACACAGGGCGCTGGGGGGAGAGGGTTTACTGAGTGACAGTGTGAGGGAGCTGGATTAACATCAGTAGAGATACAGTCAGTAACACAGGGCGCGGTGGGGAGAGGGGTTACTGAGTGACAGTGTGAGGGAGCTGGATTAACATCAGTAGAGATACAGTCAGTAGCACAGGGTGCTGGGGGGAGCGGAGTTACTGAGTGACAGTGTGAATGAGCTGGATTAACATCAGTAGAGATACAGTCAGTAACACAGGGTGCTGGGGGGAGAGGGGTCACTGAGTGACAGTATGAGGTAACTGGATTAACATCAGTGGAGATACAGTCAGTAACACAGGATGCTGGGGGGAGAGATGGGTTACTGTGTGATAGTGTGAGGGAGCTTCATTAAGATCAGTTGAGATGCAGTCAGTATCACAGTGTGCTGGGGGAGAGGGGTTACTGAGTGACAGTGTGAGGGAGCTGGTTTAACATCAGTAGAGATACAGTCAGTAACACAGGTTGCTGGGGGAGAGGGGTTACTGAGTGACAGTGTGAGGGAGCTGGTTTAACATCAGTAGAGATACAGTCAGTAACACAGGTTGCTGGGGGAGAGGGGTTACTGAGTGACAGTGTGAGGGAGCTGGTTTAACATCAGTACAGATACAGTCAGTAACACAGGGTGCTGGGGCGACAGGGGTTACTCAGTGACAGTGTGATGGATCTGGATCAACATCAGTAGAGATACAGTCATTAACACAGGGCGCTGGGGGAGAGGGTTTACTGAGTGACAGTGTGAGGGAGCTGGATTAACATCAGTAGAGATACAGTCAGTAACACAGGGAGCTGGGGGAGAGGGGTTACTGAGTGACAGTGTGAGGGAGCTGGATTAACATCAGTAGAGATACGGTCAGTAACACAGGGCGCTGCGGGGAGAGCGGTTACTGAGTGACAGTGTGAGGGAGCTGCATTGACATCAGTAGAGATACAGTCAGTAACACAGGGCGCTGCGGGGAGAGCGGTTACTGAGTGACAGTGTGAGGGAGCTGCATTGACATCATAGTCGTTTACAGCACAGAAGGAGGCCATTCAGCCCATCATCTCCACACCTGTCAACAAAGATCTGACTACACTGATCCCATTTTCCAGCGCTTGGCCCATAGCCCATAGCTATGGCAACACAAGTGACTATCTCAATACTTCTGAAATATTACGAGAGTTTCTGACTCAACCACCCTTTCAGGCAGTGAGTTCCAGACTCCCACCACCCTCTGGGTGAAAGAATGTCTCCCCAACTCCCCTCTTAGCCTTTTACCTCTTACCTTAATTCTATGTCCCCTGGTTATTGACCCCTCTACTAATGGAAAAAGTGCTTCCTATCCACCCTATCTATGCCCCTCATAATCTTATCCACCTCTATCAGGTCCCCTCTCAACCCTCATTGCTCCAAGGGAAACAACCCCAGCCTATCCAATCTTTCCCCATTGCTCAGATCCTCCAGCCCAGACAACATCCTGGTGAATCTCCTCTGCACCTTCTGCAGCACAACCTCCCTGCTCTTATATTCTATGCCTCGGTGAATAAAGGCAAGTATCCCATTTCCCTTCTCAACCACCTTATCTATCTGTCCTGCTAGCTTAAGGGACCAGTGGACATGCACACCAAGGTCCCTCTGATTCAGTGCTTGCCGGGGTCCTACCCTTCATGGTGTATTCCTTTGCCTTGTTATCCCTCCCCAAGTGCATTACCTCACACTTTTCCGGGTTGAATTCCATTTGCCACCTGTCCAGACCATTGATATCCTCCTGCAGTTTACTGCTATCCTCCTCACTATTTACCACCTGTCCAATTCTTGTGTCACCCACAAACTCCTTGATCATACCCCCTACATTTAAGTCCGAATCATTTATGTACAGCAGAAACAGCAAGGCTTCCAGCACCGAGCACTGTGGAACCCCACTAGAAACAGACTCCCAGTCACAGAAACATCCCTCTACCATCACCCTCTGCTTCCTGCCCCTCAGCCAATTTTGGATCCAACGTGCCACTTTGCCTTGGATCCCACGGGCTCTTACTTTCTTGACCAGTCTGCCGTGAGGTACCTTATCAAAAGCCTTGCTAAAATCCATGTAGACCACATCAAATGCATTACACTCATCAACACTCCTGGTTACCTCCTCAAAAAATTCACTCACATTTATCAAACATGACCTTCCCTTTAACAAACCCATGCTGACTATCCCAGATTAATCCGTGTCTCTCCAAGTGCAGGTATATTCAGTCCACTCAAAATTCTTTCCAGTCACTTCCCCACCACCCAGGTTAGACTGACTGGCCTGTAATTTCCTTGTCTATCCCTTCCTTCCTTTTATTAATAATGGGACAATGTTAACAGTCCTCCAGTCCTCTGGAACTTCACCTGCGGCCAGAGAAGGTTTGAAAATTACTGCCAGGGTCCTGATTATCTCTTCCCTTACCTCCCTTAACAGCCTGGGACACACCTTATCCTGGCCTGTGGATTTATCTACTTCTAAGGACACAATACCCGATCGTACCTCCTCTCCATGTTAATTTCCTCTAATATCTCACACTCCTCCACCCTGATGTCTATACCTGCATTGTCCTTTTCCATTGTGAAGACTGACGCAAAGTATTCACTGAGGGCTGTACCCACATCTTCCGGGTCCATGCCCACATTACCTCTATGGTCCCTATTTGGCCCTACTCTCTCTCTAGTCATTCTCTTGCTCGTTATATAATGTTAAAAATCCCTTTGGGTTTTCCTTTATTTTACCCACCAATGCTCTCTCACGCACTCTCTTAGCTTTCATAATTTCCATTTTAAGTTCCCCCCTGCACTTTTTACACTCCTCTAGGGACTCTGCCAGATATTGAGCCCTTGTTATCTGCCATAAGCTTCTCTTTTTCTCTAAATCCTAACCTTTATGTCCATTGACACCCAGGGTTCTCCAGACTTGCCCCTTCCCCCCACCTTTGTCACTACTGGAACATATTTGCCCTGTACTCTCGCTATTTCCTCCTTGAATGCCTTCCACCGCTGTGTCACAGTTTTACCTGCAAGTAACTGCACCCCACGCCCCCCACCCGCCCCCCCCACCAAGTCCACTTGGGCCAAATCACACCTCATCTTAGCACAATTAGCCCTTCCCCAGGTTAGGGCTTTTATTCCTGGCCCAACGTTATCCTTTTCCATGGCTATCCTAAATCTAACTGAGTTATGGTCACTATCTCCAAAATGCTCCCCAACTGATATGCCTCCCGCCTGCCTGAGCTCATTTCCGAATATTAGGCCCAGAGCTGCCCCCTCTCTTGTTGGGCTTTCTATGTATTGGCTAAAATGGTTCTCCTGGATGCAACTTAATAACTTTGCTGCCTCCCTACCTTGCACATTAAAACTATCCGAGTTAATATTTGGGTCATTAAAATCCCCTACAATTACTGCCCTATTATTCTTACACTTCCCTGAAATCTGATTATGTATTTGATCCTCTACCTCTCCCTGACTGTCTGGGAGCCTATAGTACATCCATCAGTGTGTTTGCCCCTTTTATGTTTGTTAATTTTACCCATATGGCCTCATTTGGTGATCTTTCCAAGAATTCAGAAATCTGGAGTGCAAAGGGACTTGGGAGTCCTAGTCCAGGATTCGCTTAAGGTTAACTTGCAGGTTGAGTCGGTAGTTAGGAAGGCAAATGCAGTGTTGGCATTTATTTCGAGAGGACTAGAATATAAAAGCAGGGATGTGCTGCTGAGGCTTCATAAGGCTCTGGTCAGACCACATTTAGAATATTGAGAGCAGTTTTGGGTCCCGTATCTCAGGAAGGATGTGCTGGCCCTGGAGAGGGTCCAGAGGAGGTTCACGAGAACGATCCCAGGAATGAAAGGCTTAACATATGAGGAACGTTTGAGGACTCTGGGTCTGTACTCAATGGAGTTTAGAAGGATGTGGGGGGATCTGATTGAAACTTACAGAATACTGAAAGGCCTGGATAGCGCGGACGTGGGGGAGATGTTTCCATTAGTAGGAGAGACTAGGACCCGAGGGCACAGCCTCAGAGTAAAGGGAAGACCTTTTAGAACAGAGATGAGGAGAAACTTCTTTAGCCAGAGAGTGGCGAATCTATGGAATTCATTGCCACAGAAGGCTGTGGAGGCCAGGTCATTGAGTGTATTTAAGACCGAGATAGATAGGTTCTCGACTGGTGAGGGGGTCAAAGGTTACGGGGAGAAGGCAGGAGAATGGGGTTGAGAAACTTATCAGCCATGATTGAATGGTGGAGCAGACTCGATGGGCCGAATGGCCTCATTTCTGCTCCTATGTCTTCTGGTCTTATATCATCCCTCTTCACTACGAGAATTGATTCCTTGAGCAATATTGCAAACCACTCCCCTCTCCCTCCTCTTCTGTCCCCCTCTCTATCTCGTCTGAGTACCCTACCACCAGGAATGTTGAGCTGCCAGTCCTGCCCATCTCTTATCCAGGTCTCGGTCATAGCTATGACATCACACTCCCACCAGCCCTCAGCTCGTCTCTCTCTTATTCCTCAGGCTCCTTGCATTAATACATATTCCATTTCGCCTCGCTAACCTGACTTCTTTCTTGTCGAGCCTTCCAGACTCTCTCGCTAGTGTTTACACGTCTAATTCCATTTCAGTTTCTCTCCCCTCTCAACTGCTTTTCAGGATGCCATCCCCCGTGCCAACTTAGTTTAAAGCTGCCCCAACAGCATTAGCAAACCTCCCCAGGAGAATGATGGTCCCGTGCCTGTTCAGGTGTAACTAGTCCGACTTGGACAGGTCCCACCACCCCCCAGAAACGGTCCCAGTGACCCAGGAATCTACATCCCTTCCTCCTGCACCATCTCTCCAGCCACACGTTCATCTGCTCTAGCCTTCTGTTCCTGTACTCACTAGAGATACAGTCAGTAGAGATACAATCAGTAGAGATATAGTCAGTAACACAGTGTGTTGGGGGAGAGGGGTTACTGAGTGACAGGGTGAGGCAGCTGGATTAACATCAGTAGAGATACAGTCAGTAACACAGGGTGCTGGGGGGTGAGGGGCTACTGAGTGACAGTGTGAGGGAGCTGGATTAAATTCAGTAGAGATACAGTCAGTAAACAGGGTGCTGGGGGGAGAGGGGTTACTGAGTGACAGTGTGAGGGAGCTGGATTAACATCAGTAGAGATACGTTCAGTAACACAGGGTGATGTGGAGAGAGGGGTTACTGAGTGACAGTGTGAGGGAGCTGGATTAACATCAGTAGGGATGCAGTCAGTTAGACAGGGTGCTGTTGGGGTGAGTGGTTACTGAGTGACAGTGTAGGGGAGCTGGATTAACATCAGTAGAGATGCAGTCAGTAACACAGGGCACTGTGGGGTGAGGTGTTACTGAGTTACAGTGTGAGGGAGCTGGATTAACATCAGTCGAGGTACAGTCAGTAACAGAGGGTGCTGGGGGGGTAGAGGGGTTACTGATTGACAGTGTGAGGGAGCTGGATTAACATCAGTAGAGATACAGTCAGTAACACAGGGCGCTGGGGGGAGAGGTGTTACTGAGTGACACTGTGAGGGAGCCGGATTGACATCAGCACAGTTACAATAACAAGAATCCGTGAGGGATGATGTCAGGTGGTGACACTGTCACATTCCCAAACTCTCAACCTCCCCCACCCACCCCACCCCCCCCCCCCCAGCCCCCACCAACCATCTCAGTTTCCGATCAGTATTTAGAAGCAGACAGAAATAGACACTGAATGTGGCTTTAACTCAGCGCCCGACAGAAACTTGCAGTATGCACGTTTACCTGTACAACTCCCGGATAGCACTGAGCGGCTGCCTGTGGGTACACCGGCAACGTGTACGGGTGCAGTAGCATGGGTGGTGAAGACAGCATGGCGCATAGTAATCGGGCACAACAGCAGGCAACCCAGATAGTAGAGGGAAAGGGAGGAAGGGGCAGAGAGAGAGAGAGAGAGAGAGAGAGAGAAAGTAGAGACGGAGTAAGAGAGAGGGAGAAGGGTGGGGGGGGGGGAGAGAGAGTGCCAAGAGAGAGACAGAGAAAGGGAGAGAGGGGTCAAGACAGAGGGAGAGAAAGCGAGAGGGAGGGATAGGGACGGAGAGACACACAGAGAGAGAGAGAGAGAGAGAGAGAGAGAGAGAGGGATAGAGACACAATGATAGATAAGAGGGGGAGAAGACGAGTGGGCAGGAGTGCCGGAGAAAGTGGAAAGCCAAACCTGGACAAAGATAACGGGCTGAGGGGGAAAAGCAGGGTGAGGGAATCGGGGAGGGAGGGAGGGAAATGAAGTGACAGCAGCGGCGGGGACAAATAGAGGTCGAGAAGGATAGGGGGGGGCGAGATAGAGGGAACGGGGCAGAGAGAAGCAGGTCGAGGCAATCAGACAGGGAGAGTGTGAGGAGAGAGAGACAGAGAGAGCGGAGCGGAGCGGAAAAGGGTTGAGAGGAGAATTAAAGGGCAGTATAAAGGGTGGGGGTGGGGGGGGGTGGGGGGGGTGGCGGACAGGGAAAGGGGGAGAAAGAGAGGGAGGGAAGGGGATTAAAAGTAAAGATTAATCCGGTGGACTCTAGGAGAGAGTCGAGGCAGAGGGATCGCAGTGAAGAACTCCAGGTCTCGGAAGGCAGGAGTGACGACTGTGGGACGGAGGGAGGTCCGAGTGGGTGGGGGAGGGGGTCTGTGCAGGGGGCTGTGAGTGACAGGAGGAGGTGGGGAGGGCAGAGAGGGTAGACGGGCTGGTGGGGGTGGTGGGGGGGGGGTGGAGGGAGGGGTGTGAAGAGGAAAGCATGCCTATGGGCTAAAGCAGACTGACTGAAATGCAGAGCATGTCCGGAGGGAGGGCTTTACTGGGAGACACCTGTCACCTGTCAGTCAGTCCAAGTCCAGCGACAGGCAGAGAGGGACAGAGAGAGAGAGAGAGAGAGAGAGAGGGACAGAGAGAGAGAGAGACAGAGAGAGAGAGGGACAGAGAGAGAGAGAGAGAGAGAGAGACAGAGAGACAGAGAGAGAGACAGAGAGACAGAGAGACAGAGACAGAGAGTGAGAGACAGAGAGACTTAGAGAGAGCGAGACTTACAGAGAGTTAGAGAGTCAGAGACAGAGAGAGACAGAGAGAGAGAGAGAGAGGGACAGAGAGTGAGAGTGGGGACCAGAGTGAGAGAGAAAAACAGTCAGAGAGAACGAGAGTTAGAGAGAGCGTCAGAGAGAGAGACAGAGAGAGTGACAGAGAGAGAGAGACAGAGAGAGAAACAGAGAGAGAGACAGAGAGAGCGTCAGAGAGACAGAGAGAGAGACAGAGGCAGAGAGAGAGAGAGAGAGACAGAGAGAGAGAGAGAGACAGAGAGAGAGACAGAGAGAGACAGAAAGAGAGACAGAGAGAGAGACAGAGAGAGAGACAGAGAGAGAGACAGAGAGAGAGACAGAGAGACTCAGAGAGAGCGAGACTTAGAGAGAGTTAGAGTCAGAGACAGAGGGAGACAGAGAGAGAGAGAGACAGAGAGTGAGAGAGAAAAACAGTCAGAGAGCGAGAGTTAGAGAGAGAGTCAGAGACAGACACAGAGAGAGACAGAGAGACAGAGAGAGAGAGAGAGAGAGAGACAGAGAGACTCAGAGAGCGAGACTTACAGAGAGTTAGAGAGTCAGAGACAGAGGGAGACAGAGAGTGAGAGAGAGAGGGACAGAGAGTGAGAGTGGGGGACAGAGAGAGAGAAAAACAGTCAGAGAGAACGAGAGTTAGAGAGAACGTCAGAGAGAGAGACAGAGAGAGAGACAGAGAGACTCAGAGAGAGCGAGACTTAGAGAGAGTTAGAGAGTCAGAGACAGAGAGAGAGAGGAACAGAAAGTGAGAGAGAGAGAGACAGAAAATGAGATAGAGACAGAGTGAGAGAGAGTTAGAGAGAGCGAGTTAGAGAGAGAGAGTTAGAGACAGAGGGAGACAGGGAGAGGGACAGAGAGGGAGAGAAAGAGACCCCCCCGCGCTCTCTCTCTGCTCCTCTGTAATTGTCTTTGCCCCCCCCCCCCACTCTCTCTCTCTGCTCCTCTGTAATTCTCTTGGCCCTACCGCACTCTCTCTGCACCTCTGTAATTCTCCTGGCCACCCACCCCCGCTCTCTCTCTCTCTGTTCCTCTGTAATTCTCTTTGCCCCCCGCTCTCTCTCTCTCTGTAATTCTCTCTGCCCCCCCCGCACTCTCTCTACACCTCTGTAATTCTCCTGGCCACCCACCCCCGCTCTCTCTCTCTCTGTTCCTCTGTAATTCTCTTGGCCCTACCGCACTCTCTCTCTCTGTAATTCTCTCTGCCCCCCCCCGCACTCTCTCTGCTTCTCTGTAATTCTCTTTACCCCCCTCTCTCTCTCCCTCTCTGCTCCTGTGTAATTCTCTTTGACCCCCCGCTCTCTCTCTCTGCTCCTCTGTAATTCTCTTTGCCCCCTCTCTCTCTCCCTCTCTGCTCCTGTGTAATTCTCTTTGACCCCCCGCTCTCTCTCTCTGCTCCTCTGTAATTCTCTTTACCCCCTCTCTCTCTCCCTCTCTGCTCCTGTGTAATTCTCTTTGACCCCCCGCTCTCTCTCTCTGCTCCTCTGTAATTCTCTTTACCCCCCTCTCTCTCCCTCTCTGCTCCTGTGTAATTCTCTTTGACCCCCCGCTCTCTCTCTCTGCTCCTCTGTAATTCTCTTTGCCCCCTCTCTCTCTCCCTCTCTGCTCCTGTGTAATTCTCTTTGACCCCCCCGCTCTCTCTCTCTGCTCCTCTGTAATTCTCTTTACCCCCTCTCTCTCTCCCTCTCTGCTCCTGTGTAATTCTCTTTGACCCCCCGCTCTCTCTCTCTGCTCCTGTGTAATTCTCTTTACCCCCTCTCTCTCTCCCTCTCTGCTCCTCTGTAATTCTCTTTGACCCCCCGCTCTCTCTCTCTGCTCCTCTGTATTTCTCTTTACCCCCTCTCTCTCTCCCTCTCTGCTCCTGTGTAATTCTCTTTGACCCCCCGCTCTCTCTCTCTGCTCCTCTGTAATTCTCTTTGCCCCCCCCCCTCCCCCCGCTCTCTCTCTCTCTGTTCCTCTGTTATTTTCTTGGCCCTCCTGCTCTCTCTCTCACTGTACCTCTGTAATTCTCCTTGCCCCAACCCCTCCCCCCGTGCTCTCTCTGCTCCTCTATAATTCTCTTTGACCCCCCCGCTCTCCCTCACTGCTCCTCTGTATGTCTCTCTGCCCCCTGCACTCCCTCTGCTCCTCTATAATTCTCTTTGCCTCCCCCACCCACTGACTCTCTCAGCTCCTCTGTAATTCACTTTGACCCCCCCGCTCTCTCTCTCTGCTGCTCTGTAATTCTCTTTACCCCCCCTCTCTCTCTCTGCTCCTCTGTAATTCTCTTTACCCCCCCTCTCTCTCTCTGCTCCTCTGTAATTCTCTTTACTCCCCGCTCACTCTCTCTCTGCTCCTCTGTAATTCTCTTTACCCCCCCTTTCTCTCTCTGCTCCTCTGTAATTCTCTTTAACCCCTCGCTCTCTCTCTCTCTGCTCCTCTGTAATTTTCTTTGACCCCGCTCTCTCTCAGTAATACTTTTTGATCCTGGTCTCTCTCTCTCTGCTCCTATGTAATTCTCTTTACCTCCCGCTCTCTCTCTGTAATATTCTTTGCCCCCTGCTCTCTCTCTCTCTGCTCCTCTGTAATTCTCTCTGCCCTCCGCACTCTCTCTGCTTCTCTGTAATTCTCTTTACCCCTCGGCTCTCTCTCTCTGCTCCTCTGTATTTCTCTCTGCCCCCTGCACTCTCTCTGCTCCTCTGTATTTCTCTTTGCCCCCCCCACTGTTTCTCTCAGCTCCTCTGTAATTCTCTTTGCCCCCCCCGCTCTCTCTCTCTGGTCCTCTGTAATTCTCTTTGACCCCGCTCTCTCTCAGTAATACTTTTTGATCCTGGTCTCTCTCTCTCTGCTCCTATGTAATTCTCTTTACCTCCCGCTCTCTCTCTGTAATATTCTTTGCCCCCTGCTCTCTCTCTCTCTGCTCCTCTGTAATTCTCTCTGCCCTCCGCACTCTCTCTGCTTCTCTGTAATTCTCTTTACCCCTCGGCTCTCTCTCTCTGCTCCTCTGTATTTCTCTCTGCCCCCTGCACTCTCTCTGCTCCTCTGTATTTCTCTTTGCCCCCCCCACTGTTTCTCTCAGCTCCTCTGTAATTCTCTTTGCCCCCCCGCTCTCTCTCTCTGCTCCTCTGTAATTCTCTTTGACCCCCCGCTCTCTCTCTCTGCTCCTCTGTAATTCTCTTTACCCCTCTCTCTCTCTCTCTGCTCCTCTGTAATTCTCTTTGACCCCCCGCTCTCTCTCTCTGCTCCTCTGTAATTCTCTTTGCCCCCACCTCCCCCCGCTCTCTCTCTCTCTGCTCCTCTGTTATTTTCTTGGCCCTCCCACTCTCTCTCTCTCACTGTACCTCTGTAATTCTCCTTGCCCCAACCCCTCCCCCCGCGCTCTCTCTGCTCCTCTATAATTCTCTTTGACCCCCCCGCTCTCCCTCACTGCTCCTCTGTATGTCTCTCTGCCCCCCGCACTCCCTCTGCTCCTCTATAATTCTCTTTGCCCCCCCCCCTCCCCCCGCTCTCTCTCTCTCTGCTCCTCTGTTATTTTCTTGGCCCTCCCACTCTCTCTCTCTCACTGTACCTCTGTAATTCTCCTTGCCCCAACCACCCCCCCACCCCGTGCTCTCTCTCTGCTCCTCTGTAATTCTCTTTGACCCCCTCTCTCTCTGCTCCTCTGTAATTCTCTTTACCTCACCTGCTCTCTCTCTCTGTCGCCCTGCTCCTCTGTAATTCTCTTTGCCTCCCGCTCTCTCTAATCCTCTGTATTTCTCTTTACCCCTCAGCTCTCTCTCTCTGCTCCTCTGTAATTCTCTTTACCCCCCGCTCTCTCTCTCTCTGCTCCTGTGTAATTCTCTTTGACCCCCCGCTCTCTCTCTCTGCTCCTGTGTAATTCTCTTTGACCCCTCAGCTCTCTCTCTCTGCTCCTCTGTAATTCTCTTTGCCCCCCCCCCTCCCCCCGCTCTCTCTCTCTCTGCTCCTCTGTTATTTTCTTGGCCCTCCCAATCTCTCTCTCTCACTGTACCTCTGTAATTCTCCTTGCCCCAACCACCCCCCCACCCCGTGCTCTCTCTCTGCTCCTCTGTAATTCTCTTTGCCCCCACCCTCACTCTCCATCTCTGCTGCTCTGTAACTATCTTTGCCCCCATGCTCTCTCTCCCTCTGCTCCTCTGTAATTCTCTTTTCCTCCCCGCTCTCTCTCTGTAATACTCTTTGACCCCAGTCTCTCTCTCTCTCTGCTCCTCTGTAATTCTCTTTGCCCAAACCCCCACCGCTCTTCATCTCTGCTGCTCTGTAACTTTCTTTGTCCCCCCGCTCTCTCTCTCTCTGCTCCTCTGTATTTCTCTCTGCCCCCCCGCACTGTCTCTGCTCCTCTGTAATTCTCTTTGCCCCCCCAACCCACTGACTCTCTCAGCTCCTCTGCAATTTGCTTTGACCCCCTCCCTCTCTCTCTCTCTGCTGCTCTGTAATTCTCTTTGACCCCCCGCTCTCTCTTGCTCTGCTCCTCTGTAATTCGCTTTACCCCTTGGCTCGCTCTCTCTACTCCTCTGTAATTCTCTTGGCCCTCCCGCTCTCTCCTGCCCCTCTGTAATTCTCCCTGCCCCCTGCTCTCTCTCTCTCTGCTCCTCTGTAATTCTGTTTGCCCCCTGCTCTCTCTGTAATACTCTTTGCCCCCACTCTCTCCCTGTCTCTCTGCTCCTCTGCAATACTCTTTGTCCCCCCGCCAACTGTCTCTCTCTCAGCTCCTCTGTAATTCTCTTTACCCCTCTCTCTCTGTCTCTCTGCTCCTCTGTAATTCTTTTTGCCCCTCGCTCTCTCTCTGCAATACTGTTTGCCCCCACTCTCTCTCTCTGTCTCTCTGCCTCTCTGTAATACTCTTTGCCCCCACCCCCCCCCACCACCACTGTCTCTCTCAGCTCCTCTGTAATTCTCTTTGAACTCCTGCTCTCTCTCTCTTTCTGCTCCTCTGGAATTCAGTTTACCCCCCTCTCTCTCCCCCTCTGCTCCTCTGTAATTCTCTTCGACGGCCCCGCTCTCTCACTCTGCTCCTTAATTTTCCTTGCCCCCATGCTCTCTCTCTCTGCTCCTCTGTAATTGTCTTTGCCCCCCGCTCTCTCTCTCTCTGCTGCTCTGTAATTTTCTTTACCCCTCGGCTCTCTCTCTCTGCTCCTCTGTAATTCTCTTTGACCCCCCGCTCTCTCTCTCTGCTCCTCTAATTTTCCTTGCCCCAATGCTCTCTCTCTCTGCTCCTCTGTAATTGGCTTTGCCCCCACTATCTCTCTCTGCTCCTCTGTATTTCTCTTTACCCCCAATATTTCTCTCGCTGCTCCTCTGTAATTCTCTTTACCACCCAACTCTCTCGCTCTGCACCTCTGTAATTCTCCTTGCCCCCACTCTCTCTCTCACTGTAATTCTCCTTGCCCCCAGCTCTCCCTCTCTGCTCCTCTGTATTTCTCTTTACCCCCCGTACTCTCTCTGCTCCTCTGTAATTATCTTTGCACTTCCTCTCTGTCTCTCTGTCTGTAATTCTTTTTACCCCCGGCTCTCTCTCTCTGCTCCTATGTAATTCTCTTTGCCCCCTGCTCTCTCTCTCTCTGCTCCTCTGTATTTCTCTCTGCCCCCAGCACTCTCTCGGCTCCTCTGTAATTGTCTTTGACGCCCCGCTCTCTCTCTCTGCTCCTCTGTAATTCTCTTTGCTCCCCTGCTCTCTCTCTCTCAGCTCCTCTGTTATTCTCTTTACCCCTGCTCTCTCTCTCTCTCTGGTCCTCTGTAATACTCTTTGCCCCCCAGTCTCTCTCTGTAATACTCTTTGCCCCTCCCCCCACTGTCTCTCTCAGCTCAGCTGTAATTCTCTTTGAACCCCTGCTCTGTCTCTCTCTGCTCCTCTGTAATTCTCTTTATCCCCTCTCTCTCTCCCTCTCTGCTCCTGTGTAATTCTCTTTGCCCCCCCCGCTCTCTCTCTCTGCTCCTGTGTAATTCTCTTTGCCCCCCCCCCTGCCCCCGCTCTCTCTCTCTGCTCCTCTGTTATTTTCTTGGCCCTCCTGCTCTCTCTCTCACTGTACCTCTGTAATTCTCCTTGCCCCAACCCCTCCCCCCGCTCTCTCTCTCTGCTCCTCTGTAATTCTCTTTACTCCTCGCTATCTCTCCCTGCTCCTCTATAATTTTCTTTGCCTCCCGCTCTCTCTAATCCTCTGTAATTCTCTTTACCCCTCGGCTCTCTCTCTCTGCTCCTCTGCATTTCTCTTTACCCCTCAGCTCTCTCTCTCTGCTCCTCTGTAATTCTCTTTGCCCCCCCCCCCATCCCCCCGCTCTCTCTCTCTCTGCTCCTCTGTTATTTTCTTGGCCCTCCCGCTCTCTCTCTCTCACTGTACCTCTGTAATTCTCCTTGCCCCAACCACCCCCCCCACCCCGTGCTCTCTCTCTCTGCTCCTCTGTAATTCTCCTTGCCCCCCCCCGCTCTCTCTCTCTGCTCCTCTGTAATTCTCTTTACCCCACCTGCTCTCTCTCTCTCTGTCTCTCTGCTCCTCTGTAATTCTCTTTGCCCCCCACCCCCACTCTCCATCTCAGCTGCTCTGTAACTATCTTTGCCCCCCCGCGCTCTCTCCCTCTGCTCCTCTGTAATTCTCTTTTCCTCCCCGCTCTCTCTCTGTAATACTCTTTGACCCCAGTCTCTCTCTCTCTCTCTCTCTGCTCCTCTATAATTCTCTCTGCCCCCCCCCACCCACTGACTCTCTCAGCTCATCTGTAATTCACTTTGACCCCCTCCCTCTCTCTCTCTCTGCTGCTCTGCAATTCTCTTTGACCCCCGCTCTCCCTCTCTCTCTGATCCTCTGTAATTCTCTTTACCCCACCCCCCTCTCTCTGCTGCTCTGTAATTCTCTTTACCCCCCACTCTTTCTCTCTGTAATACTCTTTGCTCCCCGCTCTCTCTCTCTCTCTGCTCCTCTATAATTTACTTTACCCTTCGGCTCTCTCTCTCTGCTCCTCTGTAATTCTCCTTGCCCTCTGTGCTCTCCCTCTGCTCCTTTGTAATTCTCCTTGCCCCCCCCCCCCCCCGCTCTCTCTCTCTCTGCTCCTCTGTAATTCTCCTTGCCCTCTGTGCTCTCCCTCTGCTCCTCTGTAATTCTCCTTGCCCCCCCCCCGCTCTCTCTCTCTCTGCTCCTCTGTAATTCTCCTTGCCCTCTGTGCTCTCCCTCTGCTCCTCTGTAATTCTCCTTGCCCCCCCCCGCTCTCTCTCTCTGCTCCTCTGTAATTCTCCTTGCCCCCCCCCCCCCACTCTCTCTCTCTGCTCCTCTGTAATTTTCTTTGCCCCCACGTTCTCTCTCTCTCTGCTCCTCTGTAATTCTCTTTGCCCCCCGCTCTCTCTCTGTAATTCTCTTTGCCCCCCGCTCTCTCTCTGTAATACTCTTTGACCCCACGCTCTCTCTCTCTGCTCCTCTGTAATTCTCTTTGCCCAAACCCCCACCGCTCTTCATCTCTGCTGCTCTGTAACTTTCTTTGTCCCCCCCGCTCTCTCTCTCTCTGCTCCTCTGTATTTCTCTCTGCCCCCCGCACTGTCTCTGCTCCTCTGTAATTCTCTTTGCCCCCCCAACCCACTGACTCTCTCAGCTCCTCTGCAATTTGCTTTGACCCCCTCCCTCTCTCTCTCTCTGCTGCTCTGTAATTCTCTTTGACCCCCCGCTCTCTCTTGCTCTGCTCCTCTGTAATTCGCTTTACCCCTTGGCTCGCTCTCTCTACTCCTCTGTAATTCTCTTGGCCCTCCCGCTCTCTCCTGCCCCTCTGTAATTCTCCCTGCCCCCTGCTCTCTCTCTCTCTGCTCCTCTGTAATTCTGTTTGCCCCCTGCTCTCTCTGTAATACTCTTTGCCCCCACTCTCTCCCTGTCTCTCTGCTCCTCTGCAATACTCTTTGCCCCCCCCGCCAACTGTCTCTCTCTCAGCTCCTCTGTAATTCTCTTTACCCCTCTCTCTCTCTCTCTGCTCCTCTGTAATTTTCTTTACCCCCCCCCCCCCCGCTCTCTCTCTGCTCCTCTGTAATTCTTTTTGCCCCTCGCTCTCTCTCTGCAATACTGTTTGCCCCCACTCTCTCTCTCTGTCTCTCTGCCTCTCTGTAATACTCTTTGCCCCCACCCCCCCCCACCACCACTGTCTCTCTCAGCTCCTCTGTAATTCTCTTTGAACTCCTGCTCTCTCTCTCTTTCTGCTCCTCTGGAATTCAGTTTACCCCCCTCTCTCTCCCCCTCTGCTCCTCTGTAATTCTCTTCGACCCCCCGCTCTCTCACTCTGCTCCTTAATTTTCCTTGCCCCCATGCTCTCTCACTCTGCTCCTCTGTAATTGTCTTTGCCCCCCCGCTCTCTCTCTCTCTGCTCCTCTGTAATTCTCTTTACCCCTCGGCTCTCTCTCTCTGCTCCTCTGTAATTCTCTTTGCACCCCCTGCTCTCTCTCTCTGCTCCTCTGTAATGCGCTTTGCTCCCCACTCTCTCTCTGCTCCTCTGTAATTCTCTTTGACCCCCCGCTCTCTCTCTCTGCTCCTCTAATTTTCCTTGCCCCAGTGCTCTCTCTCTCTGCTCCTCTGTAATTGTCTTTGCCCCCACTATCTCTCTCTGCTCCTCTGTATTTCTCTTTACCCCCAATATTTCTCTCTCTGCTCCTCTGTAATTCTCTTTACCCCTCGGCTCTCTCTCGCTGCTCCTCTGTAATTCTCTTTACCACCCAACTCTCTCGCTCTGCACCTGTAATTCTCCTTGCCCCCACTCTCTCTCTCACTGTAATTCTCCTTGCCCCCACTCTCTCTCATTGTAATTCTCTTTGCCCCCAGCTCTCCCTCTCTGCTCCTCTGTAATGCTCTTTACCCCCCCGCTCTCTTTCCCTCTCCTCCTCTGTATTTCTCTCTGCCCCCCGCACTCTCTCTGCCCCTCTGTAATTCTCTTTGCCCCCGCGCTCTGTCTCTGTAATTCTCTTTACCCCCTGCTCTCTCTCTCTGTAATGCTCTTTACCCCCCGCTCTCTTTCCCTCTCCTCCTCTGTATTTCTCTCTGCCCCCCGCACTCTCTCTGCTCCTCTGTAATTCTCTTTGAGCCCCCGCTCTCTCTCTCTCTCTGCTCCTCTGTAATTCTCTTTGCCCCCTGCTCTCTCTCTCTTTGCTCCTCTGTAATTCTCTTTACCCCACAACTCTCTCACTCTGCAGCTCTGTAATTCTCCTTGCCCCCCCCACCCCCGCTCTCTCACTGTAATTCTCTTTTCCCCAGCTTTCTCTCTCTGCTCTTCTGTAATTCACTTTGCCCCCAGCTCTCCCTCTCTGCTCCTCTGTAATGGTCTTTGCCCCCCGCTCTCTTTCCCTCTGCTCCTCTGTATTTCTTTCTGTCCCCCGCACTCTCTCTGCCCCTCTGTAATTCTCTTTGCCCCCCCTGCTCTCTGTCGCTCTGCTCCTCTGTATTTCTCTTTGCCCCCCGCGCTCTCTCTCTGCTCCTCTGTAATTCTTTTTATCCCCCAGCTCTCTCTCTCTGCTCCTCTGTATTTCTCTTTGCACTCCCCTCTCTCTCTCTCTGTCTGTAATTCTCTTTACCCCCTGGCTCTCTCTCTCTGCTCCTCTGTAATTCTTTTTCACCCACCGCTCTCTCTCTGCTCCTCTGTAATTCTGTTTATCCTCCTCTCTCTCTCTCTGTTCGTCTGTCTCTTTGCCCCCCACTCTCTCTGCTCCTCTGTAATTCTCTTTAACCCCGCTCGCTCTCTCTCTGCTCCTATGTAATTCTCTTTGAAACACCCTCTCTCTCTCTGCTGCTCTGTAATTCTCTTTGACCCCCCCGCTCTCTCTCACTCCTCTGTAATTCTCTTGGCCCTCCTGCTCTCTCTCTCTGCTCCTCTGTAATTCTCTTTACCCCCGCTGGCTCTTTCTCTGCTCCTCTGTAATTCTCTTTGCTCCCCACTCTCTCTCTACTCCTCTGTTATTCTCTTTACCCCCGCTTGCTCTCTCTCTCTGCTCCTCTGTAATTCTCTTTGCCCCCCAGTCTCTCTCTGTAATACTCTTTGCCCCTCCCCCCACTGTCTCTCTCAGCTCAGCTGTAATTCTCTTTGAACCCCTGCTCTGTCTCTCTGTGCTCCTCTGTAATTCCCGTTGACCCCCCGCTCTCTCACGCTGCTCCTTAATTTTCCTTGTCCCCACTATCTCTCTCTGCTCCTCTGTAATTCTCTTTGCACTCGCCCTCTGTCTCTCTGTCTGTAATTCTCTTTACCCCCCGCTCTCTCTCTCTCTGTTCCTCTATAATTCTCTTTGATCCCCCACTCTCTCTCTCTCTCCACACCTCTGTAATCCTCTTTGCCCCCCTCCGCTCTCTCTCTGCTCTTCTGTAATTCCCTTTTCACCCCGTTCTCACTCTCCACTCCTCTGTAATTCTATTTGGGCACTGCTGTCTCTCTGCTTGTTGGTAATTCTATTTGCAACCCTGCCCCCCCCACCCAGCACTCTCTCCCTCTGCTCCTCTGTAATTCTCCTTGCCCCCCCCCCGCTCTCTCTCTCTGCTCCTCTGTAATTCTCCTTGCCCCCCCCCCCACTCTCTCTCTCTGCTCCTCTGTAATTTTCTTTGCCCCCACGTTCTCTCTCTCTCTGCTCCTCTGTAATTCTCTTTGCCCCCCGCTCTCTCTCTGTAATTCTCTTTGCCCCCCGCTCTCTCTCTGTAATACTCTTTGACCCCCCGCTCTCTCTCTCTCTGCTCCTCTGTAATTCTCTTTGCCCTCTGTGCTCTCCCTCTGCTCCTCTGTAATTCTCCTTGCCCCCCCCCCCCGCTCTCTCTCTGCTCCTCTGTAATTCTCTTTGCCCAAACCCCCACCGCTCTTCATCTCTGCTGCTCTGTAACTTTCTTTGTCCCCCCCGCTCTCTCTCTCTCTGCTCCTCTGTATTTCTCTCTGCCCCCCGCACTGTCTCTGCTCCTCTGTAATTCTCTTTGCCCCCCCAACCCACTGACTCTCTCAGCTCCTCTGCAATTTGCTTTGACCCCCTCCCTCTCTCTCTCTCTGCTGCTCTGTAATTCTCTTTGACCCCCCGCTCTCTCTTGCTCTGCTCCTCTGTAATTCGCTTTACCCCTTGGCTCGCTCTCTCTACTCCTCTGTAATTCTCTTGGCCCTCCCGCTCTCTCCTGCCCCTCTGTAATTCTCCCTGCCCCCTGCTCTCTCTCTCTCTGCTCCTCTGTAATTCTGTTTGCCCCCTGCTCTCTCTGTAATACTCTTTGCCCCCACTCTCTCCCTGTCTCTCTGCTCCTCTGCAATACTCTTTGCCCCCCCGCCAACTGTCTCTCTCTCAGCTCCTCTGTAATTCTCTTTACCCCTCTCTCTCTCTCTCTGCTCCTCTGTAATTTTCTTTACCCCCCCCCCCCCCGCTCTCTCTCTGCTCCTCTGTAATTCTTTTTGCCCCTCGCTCTCTCTCTGCAATACTGTTTGCCCCCACTCTCTCTCTCTGTCTCTCTGCCTCTCTGTAATACTCTTTGCCCCCACCCCCCCCACCACCACTGTCTCTCTCAGCTCCTCTGTAATTCTCTTTGAACTCCTGCTCTCTCTCTCTTTCTGCTCCTCTGGAATTCAGTTTACCCCCCTCTCTCTCCCCCTCTGCTCCTCTGTAATTCTCTTCGACCCCCCGCTCTCTCACTCTGCTCCTTAATTTTCCTTGCCCCCATGCTCTCTCACTCTGCTCCTCTGTAATTGTCTTTGCCCCCCGCTCTCTCTCTCTCTGCTCCTCTGTAATTCTCTTTACCCCTCGGCTCTCTCTCTCTGCTCCTCTGTAATTCTCTTTGCACCCCCTGCTCTCTCTCTCTGCTCCTCTGTAATGCGCTTTGCTCCCCACTCTCTCTCTGCTCCTCTGTAATTCTCTTTGACCCCCCGCTCTCTCTCTCTGCTCCTCTAATTTTCCTTGCCCCAGTGCTCTCTCTCTCTGCTCCTCTGTAATTGTCTTTGCCCCCACTATCTCTCTCTGCTCCTCTGTATTTCTCTTTACCCCCAATATTTCTCTCTCTGCTCCTCTGTAATTCTCTTTACCCCTCGGCTCTCTCTCGCTGCTCCTCTGTAATTCTCTTTACCACCCAACTCTCTCGCTCTGCACCTGTAATTCTCCTTGCCCCCACTCTCTCTCTCACTGTAATTCTCCTTGCCCCCACTCTCTCTCATTGTAATTCTCTTTGCCCCCAGCTCTCCCTCTCTGCTCCTCTGTAATGCTCTTTACCCCCCGCTCTCTTTCCCTCTCCTCCTCTGTATTTCTCTCTGCCCCCCGCACTCTCTCTGCCCCTCTGTAATTCTCTTTGCCCCCGCGCTCTGTCTCTGTAATTCTCTTTACCCCCTGCTCTCTCTCTCTGTAATGCTCTTTACCCCCCGCTCTCTTTCCCTCTCCTCCTCTGTATTTCTCTCTGCCCCCCCGCACTCTCTCTGCTCCTCTGTAATTCTCTTTGAGCCCCCGCTCTCTCTCTCTCTCTGCTCCTCTGTAATTCTCTTTGCCCCCTGCTCTCTCTCTCTTTGCTCCTCTGTAATTCTCTTTACCCCACAACTCTCTCACTCTGCAGCTCTGTAATTCTCCTTGCCCCCCCCACCCCCGCTCTCTCACTGTAATTCTCTTTTCCCCAGCTTTCTCTCTCTGCTCTTCTGTAATTCACTTTGCCCCCAGCTCTCCCTCTCTGCTCCTCTGTAATGGTCTTTGCCCCCCGCTCTCTTTCCCTCTGCTCCTCTGTATTTCTTTCTGTCCCCCGCACTCTCTCTGCCCCTCTGTAATTCTCTTTGCCCCCCCTGCTCTCTGTCGCTCTGCTCCTCTGTATTTCTCTTTGCCCCCCGCGCTCTCTCTCTGCTCCTCTGTAATTCTTTTTATCCCCCAGCTCTCTCTCTCTGCTCCTCTGTATTTCTCTTTGCACTCCCCTCTCTCTCTCTCTGTCTGTAATTCTCTTTACCCCCCTGGCTCTCTCTCTCTGCTCCTCTGTAATTCTTTTTCACCCACCGCTCTCTCTCTGCTCCTCTGTAATTCTGTTTATCCTCCTCTCTCTCTCTCTGTTCGTCTGTCTCTTTGCCCCCCACTCTCTCTGCTCCTCTGTAATTCTCTTTAACCCCGCTCGCTCTCTCTCTGCTCCTATGTAATTCTCTTTGAAACACCCTCTCTCTCTCTGCTGCTCTGTAATTCTCTTTGACCCCCCGCTCTCTCTCACTCCTCTGTAATTCTCTTGGCCCTCCTGCTCTCTCTCTCTGCTCCTCTGTAATTCTCTTTACCCCCGCTGGCTCTTTCTCTGCTCCTCTGTAATTCTCTTTGCTCCCCACTCTCTCTCTACTCCTCTGTTATTCTCTTTACCCCCCGCTTGCTCTCTCTCTCTGCTCCTCTGTAATTCTCTTTGCCCCCCAGTCTCTCTCTGTAATACTCTTTGCCCCTCCCCCCACTGTCTCTCTCAGCTCAGCTGTAATTCTCTTTGAACCCCTGCTCTGTCTCTCTGTGCTCCTCTGTAATTCCCGTTGACCCCCCGCTCTCTCACGCTGCTCCTTAATTTTCCTTGTCCCCACTATCTCTCTCTGCTCCTCTGTAATTCTCTTTGCACTCGCCCTCTGTCTCTCTGTCTGTAATTCTCTTTACCCCCCGCTCTCTCTCTCTCTGTTCCTCTATAATTCTCTTTGATCCCCCACTCTCTCTCTCTCTCCACTCCTCTGTAATCCTCTTTGCCCCCCTCCGCTCTCTCTCTGCTCTTCTGTAATTCCCTTTTCACCCCGTTCTCACTCTCCACTCCTCTGTAATTCTATTTGGGCACTGCTGTCTCTCTGCTTGTTGGTAATTCTATTTGCAACCCTGCCCCCCCCCACCCAGCACTCTCTCCCTCTGCTCCACTGTAATACTCCTTATCCCCCCCGCTCTCTTTCTCTGCTCCTCTGTAATTTTCTTGCTCTCTCACTCTCTGCTCCCCTGTAAGTCTCTATGCCCCCCCTCTCTCTCTCTCTGTAATACTCTTTGCCCCCCACTCTCTCTCTCTCTGCTCCTCCATAATTCTCTTTGCCCTCTGCGCTCACTCTCTGCTCCTCTGTAACTCTCTTTACCCCCCACCCCACCCCGGCTCTCTCTCTCTGCTCCTCTATAATTCTCTTTACCCCTCCCCCCGGCTCTCTCTCTCTGGTCCTCTGTAATTCTCTTTACTCCCCGCTCTCTCTCTCTCTGCTCCTCTGTAATTCTCTTTACTCCCCGCTCTCTCTCTCTCTGCTCCTCTGTAATTCTGCATGCCCCCCAGTCTCTCTCTCCGCAATTTTCTTTGCCCCTGCTCTCCCTCCCAGCTCCTCTGTAATTCTCTCTGCCCCTCTGTAATTCTCTTTGCCCCCCCAACTGTCCCTCTCAGCTCCTCTGTGATTCTCTTTGAGCCCCCACACTCTCTCTCTCTGCTCCTCTGTAATTCTCTTTACTCCCCGCTCTCTCTCTCTCTGCTCCTCCATAATTCTCTTTGCAACCCCGCTCTCTCTCTGCTCCTCTGTAATTCTGCATGCCCCCAGTCTCTCTCTGCAATTTTCTTTACCCCTGCTCTCCCTGCCAGCTCCTCTGTAATTCTCTTTGCCCCACCCTGCTCTCTCTCTGCCCCTCTGTAATTCTCTTTGACTCCCCCCACTGTCCCTCTCAGCTCCTCTGTGATTCTCTTTGAGCCCCCACACTCTCTCTCTCTCTGCTCCTCTGTAATTCTCTTTACTCCCCGCTCTCTCTCTCTGCTCCTCCATAATTCTCTTTGCAACCCCGCTCTCTCTCTGCTCCTCTGTAATTCTGCATGCCCCCCAGTCTCTCTCTGCAATTTTCTTTACCCCTGCTCTCCCTCCCAGCTCCTCTGTAATTCTCTTTGCCCCACCCTGTTCTCTCTGCTCCTCTGTAATTCTCTCTGCCCCTCTATAATTCTCTTTGACCCCCCCCCCCATTGTCCCTCTCAGCTCCTCCGTGATTCTCTTTGAGCCCCCCACTCTCTCTCTGCTCCTCTGTAATTGTCTTTACTCCCCGCTCTCTCTCTCTCTGCTCCTCCATAATTCTCTTTGCAACCCCGCTCTCTCTCTGCTCCTCTGTAATTGTCTTTACCCTCCACGCTCTCTCTCTCTGCTCCTCTGTAATTCTCTTTACCCCCCACCCCCAACTCTCTCTCTCTGCTCCTCTGTAATTCTCTCTGCTCCTCTGTAATTCTCTCTGCTCCTCTGTAATTCTCTCTGCTCCTCTGTAATTCTCTCTGCCCCTCTGTAATTCTCTCTGCCCCGTTCCCCACCTCTCTGCCTCCGCCTTTCAAGGTGGGCTGCAACTTGCTCTGGCAAAGTGGTACCAAAACGGAGCTGACCGATCCACTGCATCCCCTCCACAACCACGTTCGACACCAAGCCGTTGAGTTACACGGCAAGCGGCGGAGCCTAATGCCAGGTGTGGTTTCGATGAGGGAGCCCATCAGGCACCCGTCAGCTCTGCGCCCAAAGGACATCCCGAGCTCGAGACATTCTGTCCGGCGTTAGCTGTGACTATCGCTTTCTCCCTTGCCCTAGTCTGTAAGCCTGATCGTCGCTTTTGTACCCTGTTCACCACGTTTTCCATTTTAATCCCTACCCCGCTCCCCCCAGACCGCCTGCCCCTCATCTCAACTCAGTTGTCAACCAGCTTTTACCCCTCGTTGCTTGTTCACGTGTGTTCCCAGAGCAGCAGGATCATGTCAAGCTGTTAAACTGCGTGCTGCGTCCTGGAATCCATTCGGGGAGGTTTTTAATGACTGCCTCAAAGGAGTCAAACCTTAATCCAGCTCCCTCACACTGTCACTCAGTAACCCCTCTCCCCCCAGCGCCCTGTATTACTGACTGTGTCTCTGCTGATGTTAATCCAGCTCCCTCACACTGTCACTCAGTAACCCCTCTCCCCCCAGAGCCCTGTGTTACGGACTGTATCTCTACTGATGTTAATCCAGCTACCTCACAGTGTCACTCAGTAACCCCTCTCCCCCCAGAGCCCTGTGTTACAGACTGTATCTCTACTGATGTTAATCCAGCTACCTCACAGTATCACTCAGTAACCCCTCTCCCCCCAGCACCCTGTGTTATTGACTGTATCTCTACTGATGTTAATCCAGCTCCCTCACACTGTCACTCAGTAACCCCTCTCCCCACAGCGCCCTGTGTTACTGACTGTATCTCTACTGATGTTAATCCAGCTCCCTCACACTGTCACTCAGTTACCCCTCTCCCCCCAGCTCCCTGTGTTACTGACTGTATCTCTACTGATGTTAATCCAGCTCCGTCAGACGGTCACTCAGTAACCCCTCTCCCCCCAGCGCCCTGTGTTACTGACTGTATCTCTACTGATGTTAATCCAGCTCCCACACTCTGTCACTCAGTTACCCCTCTCCCCCCAGCTCCCTGTGTTACTGATTGTATCTCTACTGATGTTAATCCAGCTCCCTCACACTGTCACTCAGTTACCCCTCTCCCCCCAGCTCCCTGTGCTACTGACTGTATCTCTACTGATGTTAATCCAGCTCCGTCAGACGGTCACTCAGTAACCCCTCTCCCCCCAGCGCCCTGTGTTACTGACTGTATCCCTACTGATGTTAATCCAGCTCCCTCACACTGTCACTCAGTTACCCCTCTCCCCCCAGCTCCGTGTTACTGACTGTATCTCTACTGATGTTAATCCAGCTCCGTCAGACGGTCACTCAGTAACCCCTCTCCCCCCAGCGCCCTGTGTTACTGACTGTATCTCTACTGATGTTAATCCAGCTCCCTCACACTGTCACTCAGTAACCCCTCTCCCCCCAGCCCCCTGTGTTACTGACTGTATCTCTACTGATGTTAATCCAGCTCCCTCACACTGTCACTCAGTAACCCCTCTCCCCACAGCGCCCTGTGTTACTGATTGAATCTCTATTGATGTTAATCCAGCTCCCTCACACTGTCACTCAGTAACCCCTCTCCCCCCAGCCCCCTGTGTTACTGACTGTATCTCTACTGATGTTAATCCATCTCCCTCACACTGTCACTCAGTAACCCCTCTCCCCCAGTTCCCTGTGTTACTGACTGTATCTCTACTGATATTAATCCAGGTCCCTCACACTGTCACTCAGTAACCCCTCTCCCCCCAGCACCCTGTGTTACTGACAGTATCTCTACTGATGTTAATCCATCTCCCTCACACTGTCGCTCAGTAACCCCTCTCCCCCAGCGCTCTGTGTTACTGACAGTATCTCTACTGATGTTAATCCAGCTCCCTCACACTGTCACTCAGTAACCCCTCTCCCCCCAGCACCCTGTGTTACTGACTGTATCTCTACTGATGTTAATCCAGCTCCCTCACACTGTCACTCAGTAACCCGTCTCCGCCCAGCGCTCTGTGTAACTGACTGTATCTCAACTGATGTTAATCCATCTCCCTCACACTGTCACTCAGTAACCCCTCTCCCCCCAGAGCCCTGTGTTACTGACTGTATCTCTACTGATGTTAATCCAGCTCCCTCACACTGTCACTCAGTAACCCCTCTATCCCAGCGCCCTGTGTAACTGACTGTATCTCTACTGATGTTAATCCAGCTCCCTCATACTGTCCCTCTGTTACCCCTCTCCCCCCAGCTCCCTGTGTTACTGACTGTATCTCTACTGATGTTAATCCAGCTCCCTCATACTGTCACTCAGTAACCCCTCTATCCCAGCACCCTGTGTTACTGACTGTATCTCTACTGATGTTAATCCAGCTCCCTCACACTGTCACTCAGTAACCCCTTTCCCCCCAGCACCCTGTGTTACTGACTGTATCTCTACTGATGTTAATCCGGCTCCCTCACACTGTCACTCAGTAACCCCTCTCCCCCCCAGCGCCCTGTGTTACTGACAGTATCTCTACTGATGTTAATCCAGCTACCTCACAGTGTCACTCAGTAACCCCTCTCCCCCCAGCACCCTGTGTTATTGACTGTATCTCTACTGATGTTAATCCAGCTCCCTCACACTGTCACTCAGTAACCCCTCTCCCCCCAGCACCCTGTGTTACGGACTGTATCTCTACTGATGTTAATCCAGCTCCCACACACTGTCACTCAGTAACCCCTCTCCCCCCAGCGCCTTGTGTTACTGACTGTATCTCTACTGATGTTAATCCAGCCCCCTCACTCTGTCACTCAGTAACCCGTCTCCGCCCAGCGCTCTGTGTAACTGACTGTATCTCTACTGATGTTAATCCAGCTCCCTCACACTGTCACTCAGTAACCCCTCTATCCCAGCGCCCTGTGTTACTGACTGTATCTCTACTGATGTTAATCCAGCTCCCTCACACTGTCACTCAGTAACCCCTCTATCCCAGCGCCCTGTGTTACTGACTGTATCTCTACTGATGTTAATCCAGCTCCTTCACACTGTCACTCAGTAACCCCTCTATCCCAGAGCCCTGTGTTACCGACTGTATCTCTACTGATGTTAATCCAGCTCCCTCACACTGTCACTCAGTAACCCCTTTTCCCCCCAGCACCGTGTTACTGACTGTATCTCTACTGATGTTAATCCAGCTACCTCACAGTGTCGCTCAGTAACCCCTCTCCCCCCAGCACCCTGTGTTATTGACTGTATCTCTACTGATGTTAATCCAGCTGCCTCCCACTGTCACTCAGTAACCCCTCTCCCCCCAGCACCCTGTGTTACTGACTGTCTCTCTACTGATGTTAATCCAGCTCCCTCACACTGTCACTCAGTATCCCCTCTCCCCCCATCGCCTGTGTTACTGATTGTATCTCTACTGATGTTAATCCAGCTCCCTCACACTGTCACTCAGTAACCCCTCTCCCCCAGCGCCCTGTGTTAGTGACTGTATCTCTACTGATGTTAATCCATCTCCCTCACACTGTCACTCAGTAACCCCTCTCCCTCAGCTCCCTGTGTTAGTGACTGCATCTCTACTGATGTTAATCCAGCTCCCTCACACTGTCACTCAGTAACCCCTCTCCCCCAGCGCCGTGTTACTGACTGTATCTTTACTGAGGTTAATCCAGCTCTTTCACACTGTCACTCAGTAACCACTCTCCCCCAGCACCCTGCGTTACTGACTGTATCTCTACTGATGTTAATCCAGCTCCCTCACACTGTCACTCATTAACCCCTCTCCCCCAGCTCCTGTTACTGACTGTATCTCTACTGATGTTAATCCAGCTCCCTCACAGTGTCACTCAGTAACCCCTCTCCCCCCAACTCCTCCCTCCCTACCTTCCTTCCTCGAAACCAGCCACTCTTCCCAGCCCCCGGCACACAGCAGCATCCCCCGGGGAAAGCACTCACCGTGTCCGAGGCGCTATATAAATGCTGTGACTGATCGCAGTTCTCTCAACCAGCAACTCCCACCAGATGAGCTCAGGTGTAGCAGAGAGTTTGTGGGGCCCTGAATTATCCCTCAGGTTCCCACAGAAATGCGAAGGAATGTGAACTGTTCTTAGCCTTCGACAGCACCTTCCAAACCCATGACCACTGCCATCTAGAAGGACAAGGGCAGCAGATAGATGGGAACACCACCACCTGGAAGTTACCCTCCAAGTCGCTCACCACCCTGACTTGGAAATATATCGGCCATTCCTTCACTGTCACTGGGTGAAAATCCTGGAACTCCCTCCCTAACAGCGTTGTGGGTGTACCTACACGACAGGGACAAAATCCTGGAACTCCCTCCCTAACAGCACTGTGGGTGTACCTACACCACAGGGACAAAATCCTGGAACTCCCTCCCTAACAGCACTGTGGGTGTACCTACACGACAGGGACAAAATCCTGGAACTCCCTCCCTAACAGCACTGTGGGTGTACCTACACCACAGGGACAAAATACTGGAACTCCCTCCGTAACAGCACTGTGGGTGTACCTACACCACAGGGACAAAATCCTGGAACTCCCTCCCTAACAGCACTGTGGGTGTACCTACACCACTGGGTCAAAATCCTGGAACTCCCTCCCTAACAGCACTGTGGGTGTACCTACACCATAGGGACAAAATCCTGGAACTCCCTTCCTAACAGCACTGAGGGTGTACCTGCACCACAGGGACAAAATCCTGGAACTCCCTTCCTAACAGCACTGAGGGTGTACCTGCACCACAGGGACAGCAGCGGCTCAAGAAGGCAGCTCCCCACCACCCTCTCAAGGGGGCATTTAGTGATGGGCAACGTATGCCAACCAAACCAGTGAAGCTCACATCCCGAGAATTAATTTAAAAATATTATCACAGGAACATGAGGAGGCCCATTCAGCCCCTTCTCGAGCCTGTTACACAGGAACAGGAGGATCCCATTCAGCCCCTTCTCGAGCCTGTTACACGGGAACAGGAGGAGACCATTCAGCCCCTTCTCGAGCCTGTTACACGGGAACAGGAGGAGACCATTCAGCCCCTTCTCGAGCCTGTCACACAGGAACAGGAGGATCCCATTCAGCCCCTTCTCGAGAATGTTACACAGGAACAGGAGGAGGCCCATTCAGCCCCTCGAGTCTGTTACACAGGAACAGGAGGAGGCCCATTCAGTCCCTCGAGCCTGTTACACAGGAACAGGAGGAGGCCATTCAGCCCCTTCTCGAGCCTGTTACACAGGAACAGGAGGAGGCCATTCAGCCCCTCGAGCCTGTTACACAGGAACAGGAGGAGGCCCATTCAGCCCCTCGAGCCTGTTACACAGGAACAGGAGGAGGCCCGTTCAGCCCCTTCTCGAGCCTGTTACACAGGAACAGGAGGAGGCCATTCAGCCCCTTCTCGAGCCTGTTACACAGGAACAGGAGGAGGCCATTCAGCCCCTCGAGCCTGTTACACAGGAACAGGAGGAGGCCCATTCATCCCCTCGAGCCTGTTACACAGGAACAGGAGGAGGCCATTCAGCCCCTCGAGCCTGTTACACAGGAACAGGAGGAGGCCCATTCAGCCCCTTCTCGAGCCTGTTACACAGGAACAGGAGGAGGCCCAGTCAGCCCCTCTCGAGCCTGTTACACAGGAACAGGAGGAGGCCCATTCATGCCCTCGAGCCTGTTACACAGGAACAGGAGGAGGCCCATTCAGCCCCTTCTCGAGCCTGTTACACAGGAACAGGAGGAGGGCCATTCAGCCCCTTCTCGAGCCTGTTACACAGGAACAGGAGGATCCCATTCAGCCCATTCTCGAGCCTGTTACACAGGAACAGGAGGAGGCTCATTCAGCCCCTCGAGGCTGTTACACAGGAACAGTCTGAGGCCCATTCAGCACCTTCTCGAGCCTGTTACACAGGAACAGGAGGAGGGACATTCAGCCCCTCGAGACTGTTACAAAGGAACAGGAGGAGGCCCATTCAGCCCCTTCTCGAGCCTGTTACACAGGAACAGGAGGATCCCATTCAGCCCCTTCTCGAGCCTGTTTCACAGGAACAGGAGGATCCCATTCAGCCCCTTCTCGAGCCTGTTACACGGGAACAGGAGGAGACCATTCAGCCCCTTCTCGAGCCTGTTACACGGGAACAGGAGGAGACCATTCAGCCCCTTCTCGAGCCTGTCACACAGGAACAGGAGGAGCCCATTCAGCCCCTTCTCGAGAATGTTACACAGGAACAGGAGGAGGTCCATTCAGCCCCTCGAGTCTGTTACACAGGAACAGGAGGAGCCCATTCAGCCCCTTCTCGAGCCTGTTACACAGGAACAGGAGGTGGGCCATTCAGCCCTTCTCGAGCCTGTTACACAGGAACAGGAGGAGGCCCATTCAGCCCCTTCTCGAGCCTGTTACACAGGAATAGGAGGAGGCCATTCAGCCCCTCGAGTCTGTTACACAGGAACAGGAGGTGGGCCATTCAGCCCTTCTCGAGCCTGTTACACAGGAACAGGAGGAGGCCCATTCAGCCCCTTCTCGAGCCTGTTAAACAGGAACAGGAGGAGGCCATTCAGCCCCTCGAGCCTGTTACACAGGAACAGGAGGAGGCCCATTCAGTCCCTCGAGCCTGTTACACAGGAACAGGAGGAGGCCATTCAGCCCATTCTCGAGCCTGTTACACAGGAACAGGAGGAGGCCATTCAGCCCCTCGAGCCTGTTACACAGGAACAGGAGGAGGCCCATTCAGCCCCTCGAGCCTGTTACACAGGAACAGGAGGAGGCCCGTTCAGCCCCTTCTCGAGCCTGTTACACAGGAACAGGAGGATCCCATTCAGCCCCTTCTCGAGCCTGTTACACAGGAACAGGAGGAGGCCATTCAGCCCCTCGAGCCTGTTACACAGGAACAGGAGGAGGCCCATTCATCCCCTCGAGCCTGTTACACAGGAACAGGAGGAGGCCATTCAGCCCCTCGAGCCTGTTACACAGGAACAGGAGGAGGCCCATTCAGCCCCTTCTCGAGCCTGTTACACAGGAACAGGAGGAGGCCCAGTCAGCCCCTCTCGAGCCTGTTACACAGGAACAGGAGGAGGCCCATTCATCCCCTCGAGCCTGTTACACAGGAACAGGAGGAGGCCCATTCAGCCCCTTCTCGAGCCTGTTACACAGGAACAGGAGGAGGCCCATTCAGCCCCTTCTCAAGCCTGTTACACAGGAACAGGAGGAGGCCCATTCATCCCCTCGAGCCTGTTACACAGGAACAGGAGGAGGCCCATTCAGCCCCTTCTTGAGCCTGTTACACAGGAACAGGAGGAGGCCCATTCATCCCCTTCTCAAGCCTGTTACACAGGAACAGGAAGAGGCCCATTCAGCCCCTTCTCGAGCCTGTTACACAGGAACAGGAGGAGGCCCATTCAGCCCCCTCTCGAGCCTGTTACACAGGAACAGGAGACCCATTCATCCCCTTCTCCAGCCTGTTACACAGGAACAGGAGGAGGCCCATTCAGCCCCTTCTCGAGCCTGTTACACAGGAACAGGAGGAGGCCCATTCAGCCCCTTCTCGAGCCTGTTACACAGGAACAGGAGGAGGCCCATTCAGCCCCTTCTTGAGCCTGTTACACAGGAACAGGAGGAGGCCCATTCAGCCTCTCGAGCCTGTTACACAGGAACAGGAGGAGGTTATTCAGTTGCAATGCAGAGCAACAGTTCATGATTTAGGAGATAAAGGTGAGGGTAATGTTCCACAACCACATTGGGGCCCCCAGTTCAATGCCAAATCTGAGAGACGGCACCTCCGACAGTGCAGTACTCTCTCTGTACTGACACCGGGGGAAGTGTCGGCCTGGATTATGGAGCTCAAATCCTAGAGTATATACATCTCCCTCCGACAGTGCAGCACTCCCTCAGTACTGGCACCGGGGGGAGTGTCGGCCTGGATTATGGAGCTGAAGATCTTTCCCAGATCTGCATTGATTGTACACCCATCATCGCTGACCATCCCCAGGTCCTGCACTGCCCTCCCACCACTCGCCCCCGTGTCCATCGCTGCTGAACGATCGCTGACCCTCGATGTCAGGCAGGGCAACCTGATCACATTACACAACTCAGCCCACCGCCCAACCCCAAGTCCTAACTTGCACCAAAACCCACTCATCCATCACCGTGTGCTCAGGGACCTGTTCAAATCCCTCCACTGCCCCTCAACCCCTCCCTCCCTATCTCTGTAACCTCCTCCAGCCCCTACACCCCTCCTTATCTCTGTAACCTCCTCCAGCCCCTACACCCCTCCCTATCTCTGTAACCTCCTTCAGCCCCTACACCCCTCCCTATCTCTGTAACCTCCTCCCGCCCCTAGACCCCTCCCTATCTCTGTAACCTCCTCCAGCCCCTACACCCCTCCCTATCTCTGTAACCTCCTCCAGCCCCTACACCCTATCTCTGTAACCACCTCCAGCCCCTACACCCCTCCCTATCTCTGTAACCTCCTCCAGCCCCTACACTCCTCCCTATCTCTGTAACCTCCTCCAGCCCCTACACCCCTCTCTATCTCTGTAACCTCCTCCAGCCCCTACACCCCTCTCTATCTCTGTAACCTCCTCCAGCCCCTACACCCCTCCCTATCTCTGTAACCTCCTCCAGCCCCTACACCCCTCCCTATCTCTGTAACCTCCTCCAGCCCCTACACCCCTCCCTATCTCTGTAGCCTCCTCCAGCCCCCTACACCCCTCCCTATCTCTGTAACCTCCTCCAGCCCCTACACCCCTCCCTATCTCTGTAACCTCCTCCAGCCCCTACACCCCTCCCTATCTCTGTAACCTCCTCCAGCCCCTACACCTCTCCCTATCTCTGTAACCTCCTTCAGCCCCTACACCCCTCCCTATCTCTGTAACCTCCTCCCGCCGCTAGACCCCTCCCTATCTATGTAACCTCCTCCAGCCCCTACACCCCTCCCTATCTCTATAACCTCCTCCAGCCCCTAAACCCCTATCTCACTAACCTCCTCCAGTCTACACTTCTCATCCTCCTGTTCCGTCCCTAAACCTCTCCCTCTCTCTCTCTCTCTCCACCCCCTTTAAATCGGACTTTGACTGAACCTTTGGCTCCTCTCTCTGATACCTCCGCAAAGGGCTCGGTGTCAAATGTGGCTCGATGGCTGCTCCTATGAGAGGCTGCCTTGGTGGGGGGGGTTGGACGCCGAAGACGCTATATGAATGCAGGTGTTCCACGAAACTCAAGAGCCAACCACACCAGAATCGAAACCATAACGGCAAGGAGTTTATTTGGGGGGTGGGGGGGTTACAGTACGTTCAGTCCGGGCGACTGGTTCTGCATTTGCAAAACACATGCAAATTAAGCCAAACCAAACCGAACCAGAGAGAATCCGCATGTTTTAAAAAAAAAATAACGCAAATCCGTCCGCAGGGCAATCGGGTGAACTCGCGTCGCCTGAGCTCTTTTACAGACGCATCCTTCCACTCCCCACACGTGAAAATCTGCCTCGATTGAAAGATTACCCGCAAAATTATCGAACTGCGCCTGGGGAGACTGACGCGTATTCCAAGTAAATGCAAATCAGGGCAACACATGGAGCAGTGTGCAAATTTGCATTTGATGCAGATCATTCAGCACCGCACTGGGGGGGGGGGGGATGGGATCTGCATCGTCGTACTTACACGCAAATTATTACACATGGGCTTGGTGGGGGGGAGGGGGCAGAAAAATCAACATATTCAAAATAAATGCAAATTACCCTGCACAGCACTGGGTGGGGAAGGGGTGGGGTGGGGAGAATCAGCATATTCGAAATATATGCAAATTACCCTGAACAAGCACTTGGGGGAGAATCAGCATATTCACAATATATGCAAATTAACATGCACAGCACTGGGTGAGGAGAATCAGCATATTTAAAATATATGCAAATTACCCTGCACAGCACTGGGTGGGGAAGGGGGGGAGGTGGGGAGAATCAGCATATTCGAAATATATGCAAATTACCCAGCACAGCACTGGGTGAGGAGAATCAGCATGTTCAAAGTATATGCAAATTACCCTGCACAGCACTGGGTGGGGAGAATCAGCATATTCAAAATATATGCAAATTACCCTGCACAGCACTGGGTGGGGAAAATCAGCATATTTGAAATATATGCAAATTACCCTGAACAAGCACTTGGGGGAGAATCAAGCATATTCAAAATATATGGAAATTACCCAGCACAGCACTGGGTGGGGGTGGGGAGAATCAGCATATTTGTATATGCAAATTACCCTGCACAGCACTTGGGAGGACAATCAGCATATTCAAAATATATGCAAATTACCCTGCACAGCAGTTGGGGGGGGACAATCAGCATATTCAAAATATATGCAAATTACCCTGCACAGCACTTGGGAGGACAATCGGCATATTCAAAATATATGCAAATTACCCTGCACAGCACTTGGGAGACAATCGGCATATTCGAAATATATGCAAATTACCCTGCACAGCACTTGGGAGGACAATCGGCATATTCGAAATATATGCAAATTGAGGCATCTGTCCTATTTTACCACCATTGGGGCACAGCTTTGCGTCAAGTCATCAGCATCTGGGAACCTCACAAGGTGAAGGGTGGCAACGGCCCGATTAGGTGTGGGGGGGTGGGGGTCTGTGCTAACCCTCAGGCTGGGGGGGGGGGGGGGGGGGGCGGGGGTGGGGGGGTCAGTCACTGCCCACTGCCCACTGCCCCTCACCCCACCCCGAAGGCCACCGTGACCCGCAGAATCGGCTTGGGAGGACTGCAACCAGCGTGCTGGGGTCTCCCTCCCACTTTGACCACAGGGGGCGAACCGGAGCACAGGAGAGGGAAGGGGTCTCGCTGCAAGTGCAGGGGTCTCGGTGAGGCCACATCTGGAATACTGTGGGCAGGGTTTTTTGGGGGGGGGGGGGTTGGGGGGGGGGGGTGTAGAAAAAGGAAGGTTCACCAGATCGGGTCCCCAGGGGTGAGGGCGGAGGTTTTCCCGATGGTGAGAGGGTGAGGAAACAGGGCCTCACGCCTTTTCTCCGGAGGTCGGAAGAACGAGGTGGTGGGGGGGGGTCAATCTCACCGAAACCTTCACACTCCTGACAGTGGGGGGGAGCTCCGAGATCGTTCCCAGTGTTCCGGGAATCTAAAACACCGGTGGGAGGAGCCGGGCGGGGGTGGGTGGGGGGGGCACAATCTCGGGATCAGGGGGATGATCATTTAGGGCTGAGAATGATCCCAGGAATGAAAGGCTTAACATATGAGGAACGTTTGAGGACTCTGGGTCTGTACTCGATGGAGTTTAGAAGGATGAGGGGGGGATCTGATTGAAACTTACAGAATACTGAAAGGCCCTGGATAGAGTGGACGTGGGGAAGATGTTTCCATGAGTAGGAGAGACTAGACCCGAGGGCACAGCCTCAGAGTAAAGGGAAGACCTTTTAGATCAGAGATGAGGAGAAACTTCTTTAGCCAGAGAGTGGTGAATCTATGGAATTCATTGCCACAGAAGGCTGTGGAGGCCAGGTCATTGAGTGTATTTAAGACCGAGATAGATAGGTTCTCGATTGGTGAGGGGGGTCAAAGGTTACGGGGAGAAGGCGGGAGAATGGGGGTTGAGAAACTTATCAGCCATGATTGAATGGCGGAGCAGACTCGATGGGCCGAATGGCCTCGTTTCTGCTCCTTTGTCTCATGGCGCCGAGAGGAAAATTCTTCCCTCGGAGGGTTGTGAATCTTTGGAATTCTCTAGCCCAGACGCTCCAACGTCGGATATTTAAGCCCGAGATGGGCACACCTTTGGTCTCTCACGGGGAGATGTGGGGAGCGGGGTGAGTTGAAGCCCCGAGGTAAGGCACGATTGAATGGGGTTGGGGGGGGGTGGGGGGGGGGGGGGGGGGTGGGGGGAGACGGTAGTGGAAGTAGGCTCGAGGGGCGCCGATAGCCTGCTCCCTGCTCGGTCCTTTCCGCTCTTCCCAGCTGAAGCCCCAGCACCACGCCCAGTGCCCCAGGGATCCCCTCAATGTACAGGCAGCCCGTTTCTGCGGAGGGCTCTCCCTCCCGTCGGCGTGTACCGCAGCTCTTGCTCTTGAACGCAAAGCCCGGTCCGTCAGGAGACGTCCCCTCCCTCTCTCGCTCGTTCTCTCTCCGTCCGATCCCCCTCGCGCGTTCAGAGAGGGAGGAGCCAGCTTCCATCTTCCTCCACCTCCCTCTCCACGACCAGCAGCAACTGGCAGGGCTCCTGGGCGACCTGTTCCTGCAGGAACTTCCTGGTAGGGGGGGGGGAGGGGGATGCAAGGAGAACAGCAGGGGTCAAACAAACAAACCAGGCGCGATTTCGGACAGGACAAATCGTTGCACGGAGTGGGGGGGGGGGGGAGGGGGGTAAGGACCAGACAGAAACCTGGCAAGGAGGCGACGGAAGGTCTCAACATGGAGCGTGAGATGAGATGTCAGGTGGTGACCCAGTCACACATTCCCAATCTTCCACCCCTCCCCTCCCCCAGCCCCAGTGATGTCAGATTCCACAAAGTGTTTGCAGTGCGGTAAAAATAGACGCTGCACATTGCTGGAGGGAGTCAGTGATGGAAGCTCCTGGTGTGCATGTTTACCCGGACGAGTCTCAGGCAACAAGGGGAGGCTGACCACGGGCCACAAGGACAAGGCGGACAGGCGGGAGCAGAAAGGGTTGGGAAAGGCTGCGGGGGCCGCACAGGACAGGGGGTGGGGAAGGCAGACGGCCGAGGGAGTAGAGAGGGGGAGGCAGGCAGTGGGAGAGAGGGGGGGGCAGAGAGAGAAAATAAGACAGGAGGGAGCGCGACTGACAGTGTGAGGGAGCTGGATTAACATCAGTAGATATACAGTCAGTAAACACAGGGCGCTGGGGGGAGAGGGGTTACTGACTGACAGTGTGAGGGAGCTGGATTAACATCAGTAGAGATACAGTCAGTAACACAGGGTGCTGGGGGGAGAGGGGTTACTGAGTGACAGTGTGAGGGATCTGGATTAACATCAGTAGAGATACAGTCAGTTACACAGGGAGCTGTGGGGAGAGGGGGTTACTGAGTGACAGTGTGATGGAGCTGGATTAACATCAGTAGAGATACAGTCAGTAACACAGGGCGCTGGGGGAGAGGGGTTACTGAGTGACAGTGTGAGGCAGCTGGACTAACATCAGTAGAGATACAGTCAGTAACACAGGGAGCTGGGGGGAGAGGGGTTACTGAGTGACAGTGTGAGGGAGATGGATTAACATCAGTAGAGATACAGTCAGTAACACAGGGCGTTGGGGGGAGAGGGGTTACTGAGTGACAGTGTGAGGCAGCTGGACTAACATTAGAGATACAGTCGGTAACGCAGGGAGCTGGGGGGAGAGGGGTTACTGAGTGACAGTGTGAGGGAGATGGATTAACATCAGTAGAGATACAGTCAGTAACACAGGGCGTTGGGGGGGAGAGGGTGTTACTGAGTGACAGTGTGAGGGAGCTGGATTAACATCAGTAGAGATACAGTCAGTAACACAGGGCTCTGTGGGGGAAAGGGGTTACTGAGTGACAGTGTGAGGGAGCTGGATTAACATCAGTAGAGATACAGTCAGTAACACAGGGCGCTGGGGGAGAGGGGTTACTGAGTGACAGTGTGAGGGAGCTGGATTAACATCAGTAGAGATACAGTTCAGTAACACAGGGCGCTGGGGGAGAGGGGTTACTGAGTGACAGTGTGAGGGAGCTGGACTAACATTGGAGATACAGTCAGTAACGCAGGGAGCTGGGGGGAGAGGGGTTACTGAGTGACAGTGTGAGGGAGCTGGATTAACATCAGTAGAGATACAGTCCGTAACACAGGGTGCTGGGGGAGAGGAGTTACTGAGTGACAGTGTGAGGGAGCTGGATTAACATCAGTGGAGATACAGTCAGTAACACAGGGTGCTGGGGGAGAGGAGTTACTGAGTGACAGTGTGAGGGAGCTGGATTAACATCAGTAGAGATACAGTCAGTAACACAGGGCGCTGGGGGAGAGGGGTTACTGAGTGACAGTGTGATGGAGCTGGATTAACATCAGTAGAGATACAGTCAGTAACACAGAGCGCTGGGTGGAGAGGGGTTTACTGCCGTGACTGTGTGAGGGAGCTAGATTAACATCAGTAGAGATACAGTCAGTAACACAGTGCGCTGGGGGGGAGAGGGGTTACTGCGTGACTGTGTGATGGAGCTGGATTAACATCAGTAGAGATACAGTCAGTAATGCAGGGCGCTGACTGGACGACCTGACGCAAGCATACAAGGACTGGGGACTCAGGTCGCGGCCCAAGATGCTCTCGGTGATGCGCCTCCACCCGGTTCCCTTCCCTTCCCTCGCGCGCCACTCACCTGAGATCCTCCTCGCCCCCGATGTGGGCGGGGGCCTTGAGCTTGGAGTCCAGGTTGTAATAGGAGCCGCCGACCTGCCTTACAGCCACCCAGTGCTTGCGCCGGATCGGCAGAGACACAAAGCCCAGCATCACGTTGGAGGGGATGTTGAGGATCAAGCCATGCACCCGACTCAGCACTAAGCTCGTGAGTGACCTGGAGAGAGACGAGAGAGAGGGAGACGAGAGAGAGAGAGAGAGAGAGAGAGGAAAGAGAGGAACTGAGGCAGGGATTCGCAGGAGTGGTGGGGAGATGGGGCATAGAAAGTACCGCGATTTGTTATATTCGTTCAGGGGATGTGGGGGTCGCCCATACCTAATTGCCCCATAAGGTGGTGGTGGTGAGCTGCCTTCTTGAGCCACTGGCAGTCCCTCTGGTGTAGGTACACCCACAGTGCTGTTAGGGAGGGAGTTCCAGGATTTTGTCCCTGTGGTGTAGGTACACCCACAGTGCTGTTAGTTAGGGAGTTCCAGGATTTTGTCCCTGTGGTGTAGGTACACCCACAGTGCTGTTAGGGAGTGAGTTCCAGGATGTTGTCCCTGTGGTGTAGGTACACCCACAGTGCTGTTAGGGAGGGAGTTCCAGGATTTTGTCCCTGTGGTGTAGGTACACCCACAGTGCTTGTTATGGAGGGAGTTCCAGGATTTTGTCCCTGTGGTGTAGGTACACCCACAGTGCTGTTAGGGAGGGAGTTCCAGGATTTTGTCCCTGTGGTGTAGGTACACCCACAGTGCTATTAGGGAGGAAGTTCCAGGATTTTGTCCCTGTGTTGTAGGTACACCCACAGTGCTGTTAGGGAGGGAGTTCCAGGATTTTGACCCAGCGACAGTGAAGGAACGGCCGATATATTTCCAAGTCAGGGTGGTGATTGGCTTGGAGGGGAACTTCCAGGTGGTGGTGTTCCCATCTATCTGCTGCCCTTGTCCTTCTAGATGGTAGCGGTCGTGGGTTTGGAAGGTGCTGTCGAAGGAGGCCTTGGTGAGTTTCTGCAGTGCATCGTGTAGATGGTACACACACTGCTGCTACTGTGGTGGAGGGAGTGAATGTTTGTGGATGGGGTGCAGGTCAAGCGGGGCTGTGCTTTGTCCTGGACGGTGTCGAGTTCTTGAGTGTTGTGGGAGCTGCACTCATCCAGGCAAGTGGGGAGTATCCCATCACACTCCTGACTTGTGCCTTGTAGATGGTGGACAGGCTTTGGGGAGTCAGGTGGTGAGTTACTCTCCGCAGGATTCCCAGCCTCTGACCTGCTCTTGTAGCCACAGTATTTATATGGCTGGTCCCAGTTCAGTTCCTGGTCAATGGTGTGCCGCTCAGTCTCGGGGGTTGGGGCGGTGGGGGGGGGGGTTGTTGGAGACAGGGACCGTACCTGCGTTTGTCCCACCAGATCGCAGCGAAGCCTCGAGTCAGTAAGGCAGCCATGAGGATATTCACATCGTAGTTCCCTGTCCCCAGCAAGCTCGATGCGGATTCAGCAGCGAGTCGGGAGCCAGTCTGCGGGGTGGAGGTGGGGGGAGGGGGTGGGTGGGAAGAGAGTTAGAGTTAGAGCGGGTTCGAGACTGGACGCGGAGCGAGACAAGGCTGGAGCCAGCGACTAGACCCGCTCCCCTCTTCTCCCGTCACCAGCAGCCCCCCAACCCTCCCTTCCCCCACCCCGAACAATCTGGACCGCGAGGGCGTGTGCGGAGTTGGGAAACCTGGGAAGAGGGTGCGGCGCAGGTTGAGGGCTTCAGTTAAAAACAGAGAGAGAGAGAGAGAGAGAGAGAGAGAGAGAGGACACGCTTGGGAGGAGCTGGGTGTTTGGGGGGTTGGGGGTAATTCTCCTTCCAGTCGAGAAGGGGGAGAGGCTGGAGTTCAAAGGGCTGGCGAGGGAAGGGACAAAGGGGGGAGCTGTTCCCAGCAGAAGGAGGGCTGGGAAACAGAGGGGCGCCCAGAGGGGTCCCGAGGCAAAAGGGCGACTCGTGGGAGGGCCCTTCGTCCAGGCAGCAAGCGGTTTGGGCGCACCGAGCCGGCGAGGCGTTCCAAGGGAAAGTGGGTAAAGGCCTGGTGGATCTGGGGACAGGGCAACACGCTAGCTCGGTTGGAAACTGGAGTGCGGGACAAGCCAACCCTCAGTTCGGCGAGCGCAGGGTCTCGTTCCGGAAATCCAGCTTGGATTCGTTGAAGGGGAAAGTCACGCCGGATAACCAACTGGCTGAAGTCTTCCGAGGAGTGGGGGGGGGGTGGGGGACAGAGAAGGTCGGCGAGGGAAAGGCGGCTGACGCGGCCGACGCGGCCGCACACTCGAGAGGCCACGCAACAGACGGGAACAAAAATCCGGCTGGCGGGATGGAAGGGCAAGTGGGGCACTCGGATGAGGAATTGGCTGAGCGACCAGGAAGCAGGGAGGAGAGATAAAGGGCGGCTTTTCCAGATCGGAGGAAGATTTGCGGTGGAGCTGCTCAGGGTGGTGGAGGGGTGGGGTGGGGGGGGGCGCGGTGCGTGGGGGTCAGCGTTGGGACCCTTGCTCTTCCTTCCTTGATGTACAATCATGACCCAGACTGGGGGTGGGCGGGGACACGACTTCAAAGTTCGCAGGTGATAACAAGATGGAAAAGTGTCGCCACCGGCGAGGGGGCAAGAGTCTGGAACTTCAAAAGGACGTCGACGTGTTGGTGGATTGGGCCAGGCAAGGGGCAGATGAAGTTGAATGCACAGAAGGGCCAGGTGAATCATTTTGGCAGGAGGAATATGGATCGACGGTATAACACAAAGCGAGGAACTCTAAAGGAGGTGCAGGAACAGAGGGACCCTCAGCGTGGACCTCCACAGGTCATTCCAGGTGGCAGGGGCAGGCTGAGATAGTACCTTCGGCTTTATTAACAGGAGAACTGAGTACAAGAGGGAGGAGGTCATGTTAACCTTGTCTCAGACACCAATTGTGGTGTTCCTGATTTACCTCTCTCGCCCCCACTGCCTCCCACTTCCAAATGATCCTCCTCCAAACCCCCCACCCCCCCTTCCTGGATATCTCTCCTCCCGCTCCCCGGATTTGCCTGACACCCCACATCCACAGGTTCCGGCCCTCAGAGCCTTCCCCCCTCATCCCCGGAGTCCTTCCCACCCTCCCCCCTCCTCCCGTCCTGTCCCGGGTCTCTCTCCCCCCTCCTCCCGACCCGAGTCTCCCTCCCCCCCTCCTCCCGACCCGTCCCGGGTCTCCCTCCCCCCTCCTCTCCCATCCCGTCCCGGGTCACCCTCCCCCCTCCTCCCGACCCCAGAGTCTCCCTCCCCCCTCCTCCCCGACCCCAGAGTCTCCCTCCCCCCCTCCCCCCGACCCCAGAGTCTCCCTCCCCCCTCCTCCCGACCCCAGAGTCTCCCTCCCCCCTCCTCCCGACCCCAGAGTCTCCCTCCCCCCTCCTCCCGACCCCAGAGTCTCCCTCCCCCCCTCCTCCCGACCCCAGAGTCTCCCTCCCCCCTCCTCCCGACCCCAGAGTCTCCCTCCCCCCCTCCTCCCGACCCCAGAGTCTCCCTCCCCCCCCTTCCTCCCGACCCCAGAGTCTCCCTCGCCCCTCCTCCCGACCCGTCTCCCTCGCCCCTCCTCCCGACCCCAGAGTCTCCCTCCCCCCCTCCTCCCGACCCCAGAGTCTCCCTCCCCCCTCCTCCCGACGCCAGAGTGTCCCTCCCTCCTCCTCCCGACCCCAGAGTCTCCCTCCCCCCGACCCCAGAGTCTCCCTCCCCCCTCCTCCCGACCCGTCCTGAGTCTCCCTCCCCCCTCCTCCCGACCCCAGAGTCCCCCTCCCCCCCTCCTCCCGACCTGTCCTGAGTCTCCCTCACCTCCTACCCACCTTCCCCTTCGGTCACCAGAGTCCCCCCCCAGCGTCACCATGACTCCCACTGTCTCCCCCGACTCCCCCCACCGGGGTCACCGTGACTCCCATTGTTCCCCCCAGCGTTCCCATGACTCCCATTGTCCCCACTCCAATCCCCCCAGGCTCTGGTTACCATGACACCTACTGTCCCCCCGCTCCAATCCCCCAGGCTCTGGTTACCATGACACCCATTGTTCCCTCTCCAACCCCCAGGAGCTGGTTACCATGACACCCACTGTCCCCCCGCTCCAATCCCCAGCACTGGTTACCATGACACCCACTGTCCCCCCGCTCCAATCCCCAGGCACTGGTTACCATGACACCCACTGTCCCCCCGCTCCAATCCCCAGGCACTGGTTACCATGACACCCACTGTCCCCCCGCTCCAATCCCCAGGCACTGGTTACCATGACACCCATTGTCCCCCGCTCCAATCCCCAGGTGCTGGTTACCATGACACCCATTGTCCCCCCCGCTCCAATCCCCCAGGTGCTGGTTACCATGACACCCATTGTCTCCCCCCGCTCCAACCCTCAGGCTCTGGTTACTATGACACCCATTGTCCCCACTCCAACCCTCAGGCTCTAGTTACCATGACACCCATTGTCCCCCTGCTCCAATCCCCCAGGTGCTGGTTACCATGACACCCATTGTCCCCCCCGCTCCAATCCTCCAGGTGCTAGTTAGCATGTCTCCCATTGACCCCCCCCCTCCAATCCCCTCGGGCTCTGGTTACCATGACACCCATTGCCCCCCGCTCCAATCCCCCAGGTGTTGGTTACCATGACTCCCATTGTCCACCCGCTCCAATCCCCCAGGCTCTGGTTACCATGACTCCCATTGTCCCCCCTGCTCCAATCCCCCAGGTGCTGGTTACCATGAGACCCATTGTCCCCCCTGCTCCATCCCCCAAGTGCTGGTTCCCATGACTCCCATTGTCCCCCCCGCTCCAATCCCCCAGGTGCTGGTTACCATGACTCCCATTGGTCCCACCTCTCCAATCCCCCCAGGCTCTGGTTACCATGACACCCATTGTCCCCTCTCCAACCCCCAGGTACTGGTTACCATGACACCCATTGTCCCCTCTCCAACCCTCAGGTGCTGGTTACCATGACACCCACTGTCCCACCCCTCCAATCCCCAGGCACTGGTTACCATGACACCCATTGTCCCCTCTCCAACCCCCAGGTGCTGGTTACCATGACACCCATTGTCCCCCCTCTCCAATCACCCCAGGCTCTGGTTACCATGACACCCATTGCCCCCCGCTCCAACCCTCAGGCTCTGGTTACTGTGACACCCATTGTCCCCCCGCTTCAACCCTCAGGCTCTAGTTACCATGACACCCATTGTCCCCTCACTCCAATCCCCCCAGGCTCTGGTTACCATGACACCCATTGCCCCCCGCTCCAACCCTCAGGCTCTGGTTACCATGACACCCATTGTCCTCCCCTCCAATCCCCCCAGGTGCTGGTTACCATGAAACCCATTGTCCCCCCGCTCCAATCCCCCAGGTGCTGGTTCCCATGACTCCCATTGTCCCCCCGCTCCAATCCCCCAGATGCTGGTTCCCATGACTCCCATTGTCCCCCCGCTCCAATCCCCCAGATGCTGGTTACCATGACACCCACTGTCCCCGCCCCCTCCCGGCCGGTTGCCCCGGGTTACCCACTGGCCGCACAGCCGGTCCAGCTCCTCCTTGCTGAAGAGCCGCTGCTGCAGGAGGTTGTTGAGGGCGTGGACGGCGCAGAGCTCCAGGCGCTGCCTCTCGTGGTACAGGGAGGGGGAGGTGGGGTCTCCGACATCCCCGGCAAGGAGCTGCTGCTACTGCTACAACAACAACACCGCGACTTCCGCTCCCCGCTACGTCACTTCCTGAACATCCGACACCGCCCCCTACCTCCGCCGCCCCGCCCCCTCCCTACCCGACCCCGCCCCCTTCCTCCGCCGCCCCGCCCCCTACCTCCGCCGCCCCGCCCCCTCCCTACCCGACCCCGCCCCTTCCCTGTCCCGCCCCATTCCTACACCGCCCCCTACCTCCGCCGCCCCGCCCCCTCCCAGACCCCGCCCCTTCCCTGTCCCGCCCCCTTCCTCCGCCGCCCCGCCCCCTACCTCCGCCGCCCCGCCCCCTCCCTACCCGACCCCGCCCCTTCCCTGTCCCGCCCCCTTCCTACTCCGCCCCCTCCCCTTCCCTGCCCCGCCTCCTCCCGTCCCTGCCCCGCCCCCTCCCTGCCCCCGCCCCCTTTCACACCCTCTTACTCACCGGGAGAAGAAAAGCCAGAAGTACAACAACCCGACTTCCGCTCCCCGCGACGTCACTTCCTGGACACCCGACCCCGCCCCCCTCCCGGCCCCGCCCTCTCCCAACGCAAGCCCGCCCCGCCCCCTGACTGCCCCGCCCTCTTCCCTGCCCCCGCCCCTTCCCTGCTCTGCCCCGCCCCCTTTTTTTACGCTCCTACTCAACAGACAGCCCGACTTCCGCTCCCCGCGACGTCACTTCCTGGAGACCACACTCCCGGCCCCGCCCCCTCGCCAGGTCCCCGCCCCCTCTCCCACTCACCCACACCCCCACACACACACACACAAACACAACGGAAGAAGAAAAAAAGCCAGCGAGGGGAAAAAAAAGGATGTTGCCGCCGATCCGGGTGTGTAACTTTCAATCGCTGATCACTTTGTGTGAGGGGGGGGGTGTGG
>JANJGN010001582.1:0-126684 GCA_026770705.1 Isurus oxyrinchus
GACCAGCAGAATGTGGGGACTCAGACCAGCAGAATTTGGGGACTCAGACCAGAAGAAATTGGGGACACAGAGCATCAAAATGTGGGGACCTAGACCAGCAGAATTTGGTGACTCAGACCAGCAGAATATGGAGACTCAGACCAGCAGAATGTGGGGACTCAGACTAGCAAAATGTGGGGACTCAGACTAGCAGAATGTGGGGATTCAGACCAGCAGAATGTGGTGACTCAGACCAGCAGAATGTGGGGACTCAGAGCATCAACATTTGGGGACCAAGACCAGCAGAATGTGGGGACACAGACCAGCAGAATGTGGTGACTCAGACCAGCCGAATGTGGGGACTCAGACCAGCAAAATGTGGGGAGTCCGACCAGCAGAATGTGGGGACTCAGACCAGCTGAATGTGGGGACTCAGACCAGCAAAATGTGGGGACTCAGGCCAGCAAAATGTGGGGACTTAGACAAGCTGAATGTGGGGACACAGCCCAGCAAAATTTGGGGGACTCAGACCAGCTGAATGTGGGGACTCAGACCAGCAGGATGTGGGGACTCAGACCAGCTGAATGTGGGGAAACAGACCTGCAAAATGTGGGGACTCAGGCCAGCAAAATGTGGGGACTCAGACCAGCAAAATGTGGGGACTAAGACAAGCAGAATGTGGGGACTCAGACCAGCAGGATTTGCGGACTCAGACCAGCTGAATGTGCGGACTCAGACCAGGAAACTGTGGGGACTCAGACCCACAGAATGTGGCGACTCAGACCAGCAGAATGTGGGGACTCAGACCAGCAGAATGTGGGGACTCAGACCAGCAGAATGTGGTGACTCAGACCAGCTGAATGTGGGGACTCAGACCAACAAAATGTGGAGACTCAGACCAGCAGAATGTGGGGACTCAGACCAGCAGAATGTGGGGACTCAGAGCATCAAAATGTGGGGACACAGACCAGCAGAATGTGGGGATCAGACCAGCAGAATGTGGTGACTCAAACCTGGAGAATATTGGACTCAGACCAGCAAAATGTGGGGAGTCCGACCAGCAGAATGTGGGGACACAGACCAGCAGAATTTGGGGACTCAGACCAGCAGAATGTGGGGACTCAGACCAGATGAATTTTAGGGACTCAGACCAGCAAAATGTGGGGACTCAGGCCAGCAAAATGTGGGGACTCAGACCAGCAAAATGTGGGGACTCAGACCAGCTGAATGTGGGGTTTCAGAACAGCAGAATGTGGGCGTCAGACCAGCAGAAAGTGGTGACACAGATCAGCAGAAAATGACGGCTCAAAGCAGCAAATTGTGGGCCTCATATTGGCATAATTTGGGGGATCAGAACAGCAGATTGTGGGGACTCAGACAGCTGAATGTGGGGACTCAGACCAGCAAAATGTGGGGACTCAGGCCAGCAAAATGTGGGGACTCAGACCAGCAAAATGTGGAGACTCAGACCAGCAGAATGTGGGGACTCAGACCAGCAGAATGTGGGGACTCAGACCAGCAGAATGTGGGGACTCAGAGCATCAAAATGTGGGGACTCAGACCAGCAGAATGTGGGGCTCAGACCAGCAGAATGTGGGGACTCAAACCTGTAGAATATTGGACTCAGACCAGCAGAATGTGGGGACTCAGACCAGCTGAATGTGGGGACTCAGACCAGCAAAATGTGGGGACTCAGGCCAGCAAAATGTGGGGACTTAGACAAGCTGAATTTGGGGACTCAGACCAGCAAAATTTGGGGACTCAGACCAGCTGAATGTGGGGACTCAGAGCAGCAGGATGTGGGGACTCAGACCAGCTGAATGTGGGGACTCAGACCTGCAAAATGTGGGGACTCAGGCCAGCAAAATGTGGGGACTCAGACCAGCAAAATGTGGGGACTAAGACAAGCAGAATGTGGGGGACTCAGACCAGCAGGATGTGCGGACTCAGACCAGCTGAATGTGGGGACTCAGACCAGGAAACTGTGGGGACTCAGACCCACAGAATGTGGCGACTCAGACCAGCAGAATGTGGGGACTCAGACCAGCAGAATGTGGGGACTCAGAACAGCAGAATGTGGTGACTCAGACCAGCAGAATGTGGGGGACTCAGACCAACAAAATGTGGAGACTCAGACCAGCAGAATGTGGGGACTCAGACCAGCAGAATGTGGGGACTCAGACCAGCAGAATGTGGGGACTCAGAGCATCAAAATGAGGGGACACAGACCAGCAGAATGTGGGGATCAGACCAGCAGAATGTGGGGACTCAAACCAGCAGAATGTGGGGACTCAGACCAGCAGAATGTGGTGACTCAGACCAGCAGAATGTGGGGACTCAGACCAGCAGAATGTGGGGACTCAAACCAGCAGAATGTGGGGACTCAGACCAGCAGAATGTGGTGACTCAGACCAGCAGAATGTGGGGACTCAGACCAGCAAAATGTGGAGACTCAGACCAGCAGAATGTGGGGACCCAGACCAGCAGAATGTGGGGACTCAGAGCATCAACATTTGGGGACCAAGACCAGCAGAATGTGGGGACACAGACCAGCAGAATGTGGTGACTCAGACCAGCCGAATGTGGGGACTCAGACCAGCAAAATGTGGGGAGTCCGACCAGCAGAATGTGGGGACACAGACCAGCAGAATTTGGGGACTCAGACCAGCAGAATGTGGGGACTCAGACCAGCTGAATGTTAGGGACTCAGACCAGCAGAATGTGGGGACTCAGACCAGCAGAATGTGGGGGCTCAAACCTGCAGAATATTGGACTCAGACCAGCAGAATGTGGGGACTCAGGCAAGCAAAATGCGGGGACTTAGACCAGCTGAATGTGGGGACTCAGACCAGCAGAATGTGGGGATTCAGACCAGCTGAATGTGGGGACTCAGACCAGCAGAATGTGGGGGCTCAGGCCAGCAAAATGTGAGGACTCAGATCGGCAGAATGTGGGGACACAGACCAGCAGAATTTGGGGCCTCAGACCAGCAAAATGTGGGGACTCAGACCAGCAGAATGTGGGGACTCAGACCAGCAGAATTTGGGGACTCAGACCAGAAGAAATTGGGGACACAGAGCATCAAAATGTGGGGACCTAGACCAGCAGAATTTGGTGACTCAGACCAGCAGAATATGGAGACTCAGACCAGCAGAATGTGGGGACTCAGACTAGCAAAATGTGGGGACTCAGACTAGCAGAATGTGGGGATTCAGACCAGCAGAATGTGGTGACTCAGACCAGCAGAATGTGGGGACTCAGAGCATCAACATTTGGGGACCAAGACCAGCAGAATGTGGGGACACAGACCAGCAGAATGTGGTGACTCAGACCAGCCGAATGTGGGGACTCAGACCAGCAAAATGTGGGGAGTCCGACCAGCAGAATGTGGGGACTCAGACCAGCTGAATGTGGGGACTCAGACCAGCAAAATGTGGGGACTCAGGCCAGCAAAATGTGGGGACTTAGACAAGCTGAATGTGGGGACACAGCCCAGCAAAATTTGGGGACTCAGACCAGCTGAATGTGGGGACTCAGACCAGCAGGATGTGGGGACTCAGACCAGCTGAATGTGGGGAAACAGACCTGCAAAATGTGGGGACTCAGGCCAGCAAAATGTGGGGACTCAGACCAGCAAAATGTGGGGACTAAGACAAGCAGAATGTGGGGACTCAGACCAGCAGGATTTGCGGACTCAGACCAGCTGAATGTGCGGACTCAGACCAGGAAACTGTGGGGACTCAGACCCACAGAATGTGGCGACTCAGACCAGCAGAATGTGGGGACTCAGACCAGCAGAATGTGGGGACTCAGACCAGCAGAATGTGGTGACTCAGACCAGCTGAATGTGGGGACTCAGACCAACAAAATGTGGAGACTCAGACCAGCAGAATGTGGGGACTCAGACCAGCAGAATGTGGGGACTCAGAGCATCAAAATGTGGGGACACAGACCAGCAGAATGTGGGGATCAGACCAGCAGAATGTGGTGACTCAAACCTGGAGAATATTGGACTCAGACCAGCAGAATGTGGGGACTCAGACCAGCAGAATGTGGGGGCTCAAACCTGCAGAATATTGGACTCAGACCAGCTGAATGTGGGGACTCAGACCAGCAGAATGTGGGGATTCAGACCAGTTGAATGTGGGGACTCAGACCAGCAGAATGTGGGGGCTCAGGCCAGCAAAATGTGAGGACTCAGATCGGCAGAATGTGGGGACACAGACCAGCAGAATTTGGGGCCTCAGACCAGCAAAATGTGGGGACTCAGACCAGCAGAATCTGGGGACTCAGAAGAGCAGAATTTGGGGACTCAGACCAGAAGAAATTGGGGACACAGAGCATCAAAATGTGGGGACCTAGACCAGCAGAATTTGGTGACTCAGACCAGCAGAATATGGAGGCTCAGACCAGCAGAATGTGGGGACTCAGACTAGCAAAATGTGGGGACTCAGACTAGCAGAATGTGGGGATTCAGACCAGCAGAATGTGGTGACTCAGACCAGCAGAATGTGGGGACTCAGACCAGCAAAATGTGGAGACTCAGACCAGCAGAATGTGGGGACTCAGACCAGCAGAATGTGGGGACTCAGACCCGCAGAATGTGGGGACTCAGAGCATCAACATTTGGGGACCAAGACCAGCAGAATGTGGGGACACAGACCAGCAGAATGTGGTGACTCAGACCAGCCGAATGTGGGGACTCAGACCAGCAAAATGTGGGGAGTCCGACCAGCAGAATGTGGTGACACAGACCAGCAGAATTTGGGGACTCTGACCAGCAGAATGTGGGGACTCAGACCAGCTGAATGTGGGGACTCAGACCAGCAAAATGTGGGGACTCAGGCCAGCAAAATGTGGGGACTCAGACTAGCAGAATGTGGGGATTCAGACCAGCAGAATGTGGTGACTCAGACCAGCAGAGTGTGGGGACTCTGACCAGCAAAATGTGGAGAACTCAGACCAGCAGAATGTGGGGACTCAGACCAGCAGAATGTGGGTACTCAGACCAGCAGAATGTGGGTACTCAGAGCATCAACATTTGGGGACCAAGACCAGCAGAATGTGGTGACACAGACCAGCAGAATGTGGTGACTCAGACCAGCCGAATGTGGGGACTCAGACCAGCAAAATGTGGGGAGTCCGACCAGCAGAATGTGGGTCTCAGACCAGCAGAATGCGGGGACTCAGACCAGCAGAATGTGGGGACTCAGACCAGCTGAATGTGGGGACTCAGACCAGCAAAATGTGGGGACTCAGACCAGCAAAATGTGGGGACTCAGACCAGCTTAATGTGGGGATTCAGACCAGCAGAATGTGGGCGTCAGACCAGCAGAAATTGGTGACACAGATCAGCAGAAAATGACGGCTCAAAGCAGCAAATTTTGGGCCTCAGACTAGCATAATTTGGGGGATCAGAACAGCAGATTGTAGGACTCAGAAGAGCAAAATGTGGGTTTAAGACCAGCAAAATGTGTGGACTCAGACCACCAGAACATGGTGACTCAGACCAGCAGAATGTGGGGACTCAGACCAGCAGAAAGTGGGTCTCAGACCAGCAGAAAGTTGGACTCAGACCAGCAGAATGTGGGATCCAGACCAGCAGAATGTGGGACTCAGACCAGCAGAATGTGGGGGCACAGACCGGCAGAATGTGGGGACACTGAGCATCAAAATGTGGTGACCACGACCAGCGGAATGTGGGGACTCAGACCAGCAAAATGTGGGGACTCAGACCAGCAGAATGTGGGGACTCAGACCAGCAGAATGTGGGGACTCAGACCAGAAGAAATTGGGGACACAGAGCATCAAAATGTGGGGACCTAGACCAGCAGAATTTGGTGACTCGGACCAGCAGAATATGGAGACTCAGACCAGCAGAATGTGGGGACTCAGACTAGCAAAATGTGGGGACTCAGACTAGCAGAATGTGGGGATTCAGACCAGCAGAATGTGGTGACTCAGACCAGCAGAATGTGGCGACTCTGACCAGCAAAATGTGGAGACTCAGACCAGCAGAATGTGGGGACTCAGACCAGCAGAATGTGGGGACTCTAACCAGCAGAATGTGGGGACTCAGAGCATCAACATTTGGGGACCAAGACCAGCAGAATATGGGGACACAGACCAGCAAAATGTGGTGACTCAGACTAGCCGAATGTGGGGACTCAGAAAAGCAAAATGTGGGGAGTCCGACCAGCAGAATGTGGGTCTCAGACCAGCAGAATGTGGTGACTCAGACCAGCAGAATGTGGGGCTCACAGCAGCAGAATTTGGGGACACAGAGCATCAAATGTTGGGACTCAGACCAGCAGAACGTGGGGACTCAGACCAGCAGACTGTGGGGACTCAGACCAGCTGAATGTGGGGACTCTGACCAGCAGAATGTGGTGACTCAGACCAGCAGAATGTGGGGACTCAGACCAGCAGAATGTGGGGACTCAGACCAGCAGAATGTGGGGACTCAGAGGATCAAAATGTGGGGACTCAGACCAGCAGAATGTGGGGCTCTGAACAGCAGAATGTGGAGACTCAAACCAGTAGAATATTGGACACAGACCAGCAGAATTTTGGGACTCAGACCAGCAGAATGTGAGGACTCAGACCAGCTGAATATGGGGACTCAGACCAGCAAAATGTGGGGACTCAGGCCAGCAAAATGTGGGGACTCAGACCAGCAAAATGTGGGGACTCAGATCAGCTGAATGTGGGGATTCAGACCAGCAGAATGTGGGCGTCAGACCAGCAGAAATTGGTGACACAGATCAGCAGAAAATGACGGCTCAAAGCAGCAAATTGTGGGCCTCAGACTAGCATAATTTGGGGGATCAGAACAGCAGATTGTAGGACTCAGAAGAGCAAAATGTGGGTTTAAGACCAGCAAAATGTGTGGACTCAGACCACCAGAACATGGTGACTCAGACCAGCAGAATGTGGGGACTCAGACCAGCAGAAAGTGGGTCTCAGACCAGCAGAAAGTTGGACTCAGACCAGCAGAATGTGGGATGCAGACCAGCAGAATGTGGGACTCAGACCAGCAGAATGTGGGGGCACAGACCGGCAGAATGTGGGGACACTGAGCATCAAAATGTGGGGACCTAGACCAGCAGAATTTGGTGACTCGGACCAGCAGAATATGGAGACTCAGACCAGCAGAATGTGGGGACTCAGACTAGCAAAATGTGGGGACTCAGACTAGCAGAATGTGGGGATTCAGACCAGCAGAATGTGGTGACTCAGACCAGCAGAATATGGGGACTCTGACCAGCAACATGTGGAGACTCAGACCAGCAGAATGGGGGGACTCAGACCAGCAGAATGTGGGGACTCAGACCAGCAGAATGTGGGGACTCAGAGCATCAACATTTGGGGACCAAGACCAGCAGAATGTGGGGACACAGACCAGCAGAATGTTGTGACTCAGACCAGCCGAATGTGGGGACTCAGACCAGCAAAATGTGGGGAGTCCGACCAGCAGAATGTGGGGACTCCGACCAGCAGAATGTGGGGACTCAGACCAGCAGAATTTGGTGACTCAGACCAGCAGAATGTGGGGCTCACAGCAGCAGAATTTGGGGACACAGAGCATCAAATGTTGGGACTCAGACCAGCAGAACGTGGGGACTCAGACCAGCTGAATGTGGGGACTCTGACCAGCAGAATGTGGTGACTCAGACCAGCAGAATGTGGAGACTCAGACCAGCAGAATGTGGGGACTCAGACCAGCAGAATGTGGGGACTCAGAGCATCAAAATGTGGGGACTCAGACCAGCAGAATGTGGGGCTCTGACAAGCAGAATGTGGGGACTCAAACCAGTAGAATATTGGACTCAGACCAGCAGAATGTGGGGCTCAGACCAGCAGAATGTCGGGGCTCAAACCTGCAGAATATTGGACTCAGACCAGCTGAATGTGGGGACTCAGACCAGCAAAATGTGGGGACTCAGACCAGCTGAATGTGGGGACTCAGACCTGCAAAATGTGGGGACACAGTCCAGCTGAATGTGGGAACTCTGACCAGCAGAATTTGGGGACTCAGACCAGCTGAATGTGGGGTCTCAGACCAGCAAAATGTGGGGCCTCAGGCCTGCAAAATGTGGGGACTCAGACCAGCAAAAATTGGGTTACTCTGACTAGCTGAATGTGGGGACTTAGACCAGCAGAATGTGGTGACTCAGACCAGCAGAATGTGGGGACTCAGACCAGCAGAATGTGGGGGCTCAGGCCAGCAAAATGTGGGGACTCAGACCGGCAGAATGTGGTGACACAGAACAGCAAAATGTGGGGACTCAGACCAGCAAAATGTGGGGACTCAGACCAGCTGAATGTGGGGACTCAGACCAGCAGAATGTGGGGACTCAGACCAGCAGAATGTGGGGCCTCAGACCAGCAGAATGTGGGGGCTCAGACCTGCAGAATATTGGACTCAGACCAGCAGAATTTTGGGAGTCAAACCAGCGAAATGTGGGGACTCAGACCAGCAAAACATGGGGACTCAGACCAGCAGAATGTGGGGATTCAGACCGGCAGAATGTGGGTCTCAGACCAGCAGAAAGTTGGACTCAGACCAGCAGAATGTGGGATCCAGACCACCAGAATGTGGGACTCAGACCAGCAGAATGTGGGGGCACAGACCAGCAGAATGTGGGGACACAGAGCATCAAAATGTGGGGACCACGACCAGCGGAATGTGGGGACTCAGAACAGCAAAATGTGGGGACTCAGACCAGCAGAATGTGGGGACTCAGACAAGCAGAATGTGGGGACTCAGACCAGCAGAATGTGGGGACACAGAGCATCAAAATGTGGGGACCTAGACCAGCAGAATTTGGTGACTCAGACCAGCAGAATATGGAGAATCAGACCAGCAGAATGTGGGTACTCAGACTAGCAAAATGTGGGGACTCAGATTAGCAGAATGTGGGGACTCAGACCAGCAGAATTTGGTGACTCAGACCAGCAGAATGTGGGGACTCAGACCAGCAAACTGTGGAGACTCAGACCAGCAGAATGTGGGGACTCAGACCAGCAGAATGTGGGGACTCAGACCAGCAGAATGTGGGGGCTCAAACCTGCAGAATATTGGACTCAGACCAGCAGAATGTGGGGACTCAGACCAGCTGAATGTGGGGACTCAGACCAGCAAAATGTGGGGACTCAGGCCAGCAAAATGTGGGGACTCAGACCAGCTGAATGTGGGGACTCAGACCAGCAAAATGTGGGGACTCAGGCCTGCAAAATGTGGGGACTCAGACCAGCAAAATGTGGGTTACTCAGACCAGCTGAATGTGGGGACTCAGACCAGCAGAATGTGGTGACTCAGACCAGCAGAATGTGGGGACTCAGACCAGCTGAATGTGGGGACTCAGACCAGCAAACTGTGGGGACTCAGGCCTGCAGAATGTGGGGACATAGACCAGCGAAATGTGGGGACTCAGACCGGCAAATGTGTGGACTCAGACCAGCTGAATGTGGGGACTCAGACCAGCAGAATGTGGGGACTCAGACCAGCAGAATGTGGGGGCTCAAACCTGCAGAATATTGGACTCAGACCAGCAGAATGTGGTGACTCAGACCAGCAGAATATGGGGCTCACAGCAGCAGAATTGGGGGACACAGAGCATCAAATGTTGGGACTCAGACCAGCAGAATGTGGGGACTCAGACCAGCAGAATGTGGGGACTCACACCAGCAGAATGTGGGGACTCAGACCAGCAGAATGTGGGGACTCAGACCAGAAAAATGTGGAGACTCAGACCAGCAGAATGTGGGGACTCAGACCAGGAGACTGTGGGGACTCAGACCAGCAGAATGTGGGGACTCAGAGCATCAAAATGTGGGGACTCAGACCAGCAGAATGTGGGGCTCAGACCAGCAGAATGTGGGGACTCAAAGCAGTAGAATATTGGACTCAGACCAGCAGAATGTGGGGACTCAGACCAGCAGAATGTGGGGGCTCAAACCAGCAGAATATTGGACTCAGACCAGCAGAATGTGGGGACTGAGACCAGCTGAATGTGGGGACTCAGACCAGCAAAATGTGGGGACTCTGGCCAGCAAAATGTGGTGACTCAGACCAGCTGAATGTGTGGACTCAGACCACCAGAACATGGTGACTCAGACCAGCAGAATGTGGGGACTCAGACCAGCAGAAAGTGGGTCTCAGACCAGCAGAAAGTTGGACTCAGACCAGCAGAATGTGGGATCCAGACCAGCAGAATGTGGGACTCAGACCAGCAGAATGTGGGGGCACAGACCGGCAGAATGTGGGGACACTGAGCATCAAAATGTGGTGACCACGACCAGCGGAATGTGGGGACTCAGACCAGCAAAATGTGGGGACTCAGACCAGCAGAATGTGGGGACTCAGACCAGCAGAATGTGGGGACTCAGACCAGAAGAAATTGGGGACACAGAGCATCAAAATGTGGGGACCTAGACCAGCAGAATTTGGTGACTCGGACCAGCAGAATATGGAGACTCAGACCAGCAGAATGTGGGGACTCAGACTAGCAAAATGTGGGGACTCAGACTAGCAGAATGTGGGGATTCAGACCAGCAGAATGTGGTGACTCAGACCAGCAGAATGTGGCGACTCTGACCAGCAAAATGTGGAGACTCAGACCAGCAGAATGTGGGGACTCAGACCAGCAGAATGTGGGGACTCTAACCAGCAGAATGTGGGGACTCAGAGCATCAACATTTGGGGACCAAGACCAGCAGAATATGGGGACACAGACCAGCAAAATGTGGTGACTCAGACTAGCCGAATGTGGGGACTCAGAAAAGCAAAATGTGGGGAGTCCGACCAGCAGAATGTGGGTCTCAGACCAGCAGAATGTGGTGACTCAGACCAGCAGAATGTGGGGCTCACAGCAGCAGAATTTGGGGACACAGAGCATCAAATGTTGGGACTCAGACCAGCAGAACGTGGGGACTCAGACCAGCAGACTGTGGGGACTCAGACCAGCTGAATGTGGGGACTCTGACCAGCAGAATGTGGTGACTCAGACCAGCAGAATGTGGGGACTCAGACCAGCAGAATGTGGGGACTCAGACCAGCAGAATGTGGGGACTCAGAGGATCAAAATGTGGGGACTCAGACCAGCAGAATGTGGGGCTCTGAACAGCAGAATGTGGAGACTCAAACCAGTAGAATATTGGACACAGACCAGCAGAATTTTGGGACTCAGACCAGCAGAATGTGAGGACTCAGACCAGCTGAATATGGGGACTCAGACCAGCAAAATGTGGGGACTCAGGCCAGCAAAATGTGGGGACTCAGACCAGCAAAATGTGGGGACTCAGATCAGCTGAATGTGGGGATTCAGACCAGCAGAATGTGGGCGTCAGACCAGCAGAAATTGGTGACACAGATCAGCAGAAAATGACGGCTCAAAGCAGCAAATTGTGGGCCTCAGACTAGCATAATTTGGGGGATCAGAACAGCAGATTGTAGGACTCAGAAGAGCAAAATGTGGGTTTAAGACCAGCAAAATGTGTGGACTCAGACCACCAGAACATGGTGACTCAGACCAGCAGAATGTGGGGACTCAGACCAGCAGAAAGTGGGTCTCAGACCAGCAGAAAGTTGGACTCAGACCAGCAGAATGTGGGATGCAGACCAGCAGAATGTGGGACTCAGACCAGCAGAATGTGGGGGCACAGACCGGCAGAATGTGGGGACACTGAGCATCAAAATGTGGGGACCTAGACCAGCAGAATTTGGTGACTCGGACCAGCAGAATATGGAGACTCAGACCAGCAGAATGTGGGGACTCAGACTAGCAAAATGTGGGGACTCAGACTAGCAGAATGTGGGGATTCAGACCAGCAGAATGTGGTGACTCAGACCAGCAGAATATGGGGACTCTGACCAGCAACATGTGGAGACTCAGACCAGCAGAATGGGGGGACTCAGACCAGCAGAATGTGGGGACTCAGACCAGCAGAATGTGGGGACTCAGAGCATCAACATTTGGGGACCAAGACCAGCAGAATGTGGGGACACAGACCAGCAGAATGTTGTGACTCAGACCAGCCGAATGTGGGGACTCAGACCAGCAAAATGTGGGGAGTCCGACCAGCAGAATGTGGGGACTCCGACCAGCAGAATGTGGGGACTCAGACCAGCAGAATTTGGTGACTCAGACCAGCAGAATGTGGGGCTCACAGCAGCAGAATTTGGGGACACAGAGCATCAAATGTTGGGACTCAGACCAGCAGAACGTGGGGACTCAGACCAGCAGAATGTGGGGACTCAGACCAGCTGAATGTGGGGACTCTGACCAGCAGAATGTGGTGACTCAGACCAGCAGAATGTGGAGACTCAGACCAGCAGAATGTGGGGACTCAGACCAGCAGAATGTGGGGACTCAGAGCATCAAAATGTGGGGACTCAGACCAGCAGAATGTGGGGCTCTGACAAGCAGAATGTGGGGACTCAAACCAGTAGAATATTGGACTCAGACCAGCAGAATGTGGGGCTCAGACCAGCAGAATGTCGGGGCTCAAACCTGCAGAATATTGGACTCAGACCAGCTGAATGTGGGGACTCAGACCAGCAAAATGTGGGGACTCAGACCAGCTGAATGTGGGGACTCAGACCTGCAAAATGTGGGGACACAGTCCAGCTGAATGTGGGAACTCTGACCAGCAGAATTTGGGGACTCAGACCAGCTGAATGTGGGGTCTCAGACCAGCAAAATGTGGGGCCTCAGGCCTGCAAAATGTGGGGACTCAGACCAGCAAAAATTGGGTTACTCTGACTAGCTGAATGTGGGGACTTAGACCAGCAGAATGTGGTGACTCAGACCAGCAGAATGTGGGGACTCAGACCAGCAGAATGTGGGGGCTCAGGCCAGCAAAATGTGGGGACTCAGACCGGCAGAATGTGGTGACACAGAACAGCAAAATGTGGGGACTCAGACCAGCAAAATGTGGGGACTCAGACCAGCTGAATGTGGGGACTCAGACCAGCAGAATGTGGTGACTCAGACCAGCAGAATGTGGGGCCTCAGACCAGCAGAATGTGGGGGCTCAGACCTGCAGAATATTGGACTCAGACCAGCAGAATTTTGGGAGTCAAACCAGCGAAATGTGGGGACTCAGACCAGCAAAACATGGGGACTCAGACCAGCAGAATGTGGGGATTCAGACCGGCAGAATGTGGGTCTCAGACCAGCAGAAAGTTGGACTCAGACCAGCAGAATGTGGGATCCAGACCACCAGAATGTGGGACTCAGACCAGCAGAATGTGGGGGCACAGACCAGCAGAATGTGGGGACACAGAGCATCAAAATTTGGGGACCACGACCAGCGGAATGTGGGGACTCAGAACAGCAAAATGTGGGGACTCAGACCAGCAGAATGTGGGGACTCAGACAAGCAGAATGTGGGGACTCAGACCAGCAGAATGTGGGGACACAGAGCATCAAAATGTGGGGACCTAGACCAGCAGAATTTGGTGACTCAGACCAGCAGAATATGGAGAATCAGACCAGCAGAATGTGGGTACTCAGACTAGCAAAATGTGGTGACTCAGATTAGCAGAATGTGGGGACTCAGACCAGCAGAATTTGGTGACTCAGACCAGCAGAATGTGGGGACTCAGACCAGCAAAATGTGGAGACTCAGACCAGCAGAATGTGGGGACTCAGACCAGCAGAATGTGGGGACTCAGACCAGCAGAATGTGGGGGCTCAAACCTGCAGAATATTGGACTCAGACCAGCAGAATGTGGGGACTCAGACCAGCTGAATGTGGGGACTCAGACCAGCAAAATGTGGGGACTCAGGCCAGCAAAATGTGGGGACTCAGACCAGCTGAATGTGGGGACTCAGACCAGCAAAATGTGGGGACTCAGGCCTGCAAAATGTGGGGACTCAGACCAGCAAAATGTGGGTTACTCAGACCAGCAAACTGTGGGGACTCAGGCCTGCTGAATGTGGGGACATAGACCAGCGAAATGTGGGGACTCAGACCGGCAAATGTGTGGACTCAGACCAGCTGAATGTGGGGACTCAGACCAGCAGAATGTGGGGACTCAGACCAGCAGAATGTGGGGGCTCAAACCTGCAGAATATTGGACTCAGACCAGCAGAATGTGGTGACTCAGACCAGCAGAATGTGGGGCTCACAGCAGCAGAATTGGGGGACACAGAGCATCAAATGTTTGGACTCAGACCAGCAGAATGTGGGGACTCAGACCAGCAGAATGTGGGGACTCACACCAGCAGAATGTGGGGACTCAGACCAGCAGAATGTGGGGACTCAGACCAGAAAAATGTGGAGACTCAGACCAGCAGAATGTGGGGACTCAGACCAGGAGACTGTGGGGACTCAGACCAGCAGAATGTGGGGACTCTGAGCATCAAAATGTGGGGACCCAGACCAGCAGAATGTGGGGCTCAGACCAGCAGAATGTGGGGACTCAAACCAGTAGAATATTGGACTCAGACCAGCAGAATGTGGGGACTCAGACCAGCAGAATGTGGGGGCTCAAACCAGCAGAATATTGGACTCAGACCAGCAGAATGTGGGGACTCAGACCAGCTGAATGTGGGGACTCAGACCAGCAAAATGTGGGGACTCTGGCCAGCAAAATGTGGTGACTCAGACCAGCTGAATGTGGGGACTCAGACCAGCAAAATGTGGGGACTCAGACCAGCTGAATGTGGGGACTCAGACCAGCGGAATGTGGGGACTCAGACCAGCTGAATGTGGGGACACAGACCTGCAAAATGTGGGGACTCAGGCCAGCAAAATGTGGGGACTCAGACCAGCAAAATGTGGGGACTCAGACCAGCTGAATGTGGGGACTCAGACCAGCAGAATGTGGTGACTCAGAGCAGCAGAATGTGGGGACTCACTCCAGCTGAATTTGGGGGCGCAGGCCAGCAAAATGTGGGGACTCAGACCGGCAGAATGTGGGCACACAGACCAGCAGAATGTGGGGACTCAGACAAGCAGAATGTGGGGACTCAGACCAGCTGAATGTGGGGACTCAGACCAGCAGAATATGGTGACTCAGACCGGCAGAATGTGGGGACTCAGACCAGCAAAATGTGTAGACGCAGACCAGCAGAATGTGGGGACTCAGACCAGCAGAATGTGGGGACTCAGACCAGCAGAATGTGGGGACTCAGAGTATCAAAATGTGGGGACTCAGAACAGCAGAATGTGGGGCTCTGACCAGCAGAATGTGGGGACTCAAACCAGTAGAATATTGGACTCAGACCAGCAGAATGTGGGGCTCAGACCAGCAGAATGTCGGGGCTCAAACCTGCAGAATATTGGACTCAGACCAGGAAAATGTGGGGACTCAGTCCAGCTGAATGTGGGAACTCAGACCAGCAGAATTTGGGGAATCAGACCAGCTGAATGTGGGGTCTCAGACCAGCAAAATGTGGATACTCAGGCCTGCAAAATGTGGGGACTCAGACCAGCAAAAAGTGGGTTACTCTGACCAGCTGAATGTGGGGACTTAGACCAGCAGAATGTGGTAACTCAGACCAGCAGAATGTGGGGACTCAGACCAGCAGAATGTGGGTGCTCAGGCCAGCAAAATGTGGGGACCATGACCAGCAGAATGTGGTGACACAGAAGAGCAAAATGTGGGGACTCAGACCAGCAAAATGTGGGGACTCAGACCAGCTGAATGTGGGGACTCAAACCTGTAGAATATTGGACTCAGACCAGCAGAATGTGGGGACTCAGACCAGCAGAATGTGGTGACACAGAACAGCAAAATGTGGGGACTCAGACCAGCAAAATGTGGGGACTCAGACCAGCTGAATGTGGGGACTCAAACCTGTAGAATATTGGACTCAGACCAGCAGAATGTGGGGACTCAGACCAGCAGAATGTGGGGGGCTCAAACCAGCAGAATATTGGACTCAGACCAGCAGAATGTGGGGACTCAGACCAGGTGAATGTGGGGACTCAGACCAGCAAAATGTGGGGAATCTGGCCAGCAAAATGTGGGGACTCAGACCAGCTGAATGTGGGGACTCAGACCAGCAAAATGTGGGGACTCAGACCAGCTGAATGTGGGGACTCAGACCAGCAGAATGTGGGGACTCAGACCGGCTGAATGCGGGGACTCAGACCTGCAAAATGTGGGGACTCAGGCCAGCAAAATGTGGGGACTCAGACCAGCAAAATGTGGGGACTCAGACCAGCAGAATGTGGTGACTCAGACCAGCAGAATGTGGGGACTCAGACCAGCAGAATTTGGGGGCGCAGGCCAGCAAAATGTGGGGACTCAGACCGGCAGAATGTGGGCACACAGACCTGCAGAATGTGGGGACTCAGACAAGCAGAATGTGGGGACTCAGACCAGCTGAATGTGGGGACTCAGACCAGCAAAATGTGGGGACTCAGGCCAGCAAAATGTGGGGACTCAGACCAGCAAAATGTGGGGACTCAGACCAGCTGAATTTGTGGACTCAGACCAGCAGAATGTCGTGACTCAGACCAGCAGAATTTGGGGGCTCAAACCTGCAGAATGTGGGGATTCAGACCAGCAGAATATGGCGGCTCAAACCTGCAGAATATTGGACTCAGACCAGCAGAATGTGGGGACTCTGACCAGCAGAATTTGGGGATTCAGACCAGCAGAATATGGGTGCTAAGACCAGCAGAATCTGGGGGCTCAAACCTGCAGAATGTGGGACTCAGAACTGCAGAATTTGGGGACTCAGACCAGCAGAATGTGGGGACTCAGACCGGCAGAATGTGGGGAAACAGAGCATCAAAATGTGGGGACCTTGACCAGCAGAATTTGGTGACTCAGAACAGCAGAATGTGGGGACTCAGGCCAGCAAAATGTGTGGACTCAGACCAGCAAAATGTGGGGAATCAGACCAGCGGAATGTGGGGACTCAGACCAGCAGAATGTGTTGACTCAGACCAGCTGAATGTGGGGACTCCGACCAGCAAAATGTGGGGACTCAGACCCGCAGAATGTGGTGACTCAGACCAGCAGAATGTGTGGACTCAGACCAGCAGAATGTGGTGACTCAGACCAGCAGAATGTGGGGACTCCGACCAGCAGAATTTGGGGGCTCAAACCTGTAGAATATTGGACTCAGACCAGCAGAATTTTGGGAGTCAAACCAGCGAAATGTGGGGACTCAGACCAGCAGAATGTGGGGATTCAGAACAGAAGAATGTGGGTCTCAGACCAGCAGAAAGTTGGACTCAGACCAGCAGAATGTGGGATCCAGAGCAGCAGAATGTGTGGACTCAGACCAGCAAAATGTGGGGACTCAGACCAGCAGAATGTGGGGACTCAGACCAGCAGAATGTGGGGACTCAGACCAGCAGAATGTGGGGACACAGAACATCAAAATGTGGGGACCTAGACCAGCAGAATTTGGTGACTCAGACCAGCAGAATATGGAGACTCAGACCAGCAGAATGTTGTGACTCAGACTAGCAAAATGTGGGGACTCAGAATAGCAGAATGTGGGGACTCAGACCAGCAGAATTGGTGACTCAGACCAGCAGAATGTGGGGACTCAGACCACCAAAATGTGGAGACTCAGACCAGCAGAATGTGGGGACTCAGACCAGCAGAATGTGGGGACTCAGACCAGCAGAATGTGGGGACTCAGAGCATCAAAATGTGGGGACCGAGACCAGCAGAATGTGGGGACACAGACCAGCAGAATTTGGTGACTCAGACCAGCCGAATGTGGGGGCTCAGACCAGCAAAATGTGGGGAGTCAGACCAGCAGAATGTGGGGACTCAGACCAGCAGAATGAGGGGAATCAGACCAGCAAAATGTGGAGACTCAGACCAGCAGAATGTGGGGACTCAGACAAGCAGAATGTGGGGACTCAGACCAGCAGAATGTGGGGACTCAGACCAGCAGAATGAGGGGGCTCAAACCTGCAGAATATTGGACTCAGACCAGCAGAATGTGGGGACTCAGACCAGCTGAATGTGGGGACTCAGACCAGAAAAATGTGGGGACTCAGGCCAGCAAAATGTGGGGACTCAGACCAGCTGAATGTGGGGACTCAGACCAGCAAAATGTGGGGACTCAGACCAGCTGAATGTGGTGACTCAGACCAGCAGAATGTGGGGACTCAGACCAGCTGTATGTGGGGACTCAGACCAGCAAAATGTGGGGACTCAGGCCTGCAAAATGTGGGGACTCAGACCAGCAAAATGTTGGTTACTCAGGCAAGGTGAATGTGGGGACTCAGACTAGCAGAATGTCGTGACTCAGACCAGCAGAATGTGGGGACTCAGACCAGCAGAATGTGGGGACTCAGACCAGCAGAATGTGGGGACTCAGACCAGAAGAAATTGGGGACACAGAGCATCAAAATGTGGGGACCTAGACCAGCAGAATTTGGTGACTCACACCAGCAGAATATGGAGACTCAGACCAGCAGAATGTGGGTACTCAGACTAGCAAAATGTGGGGACTCAGACTAGCAGAATGTGGGGACTCAGACCAGCAGAATGTGGGGACTCAGACCAGCAGAATGTGGGGACTCAGACCAGCAGAATGTGGGGACTCAGAACAGCCGAATGTGGGGACTCAGACCAGCAAAATGTGGGGAGTCCGTCCAGCAGAATGTGGGGACTCAGACCAGCACAATGTGGGGACTCAGACCACCAGAATGTGGTGACTCAGACCAGCAGAATGTGGGGCTCACAGCAGCAGAATTTGGGGACACAAAACATCAAATTTTGGGACTCAGACCAGCAGAATGTGGGGACTCAGACCAGCAAAATGTGGCGACTCAGACCAGCGGGATGTGGTGACTCAGACCAGCAGAATGTGGAGACTCAGACCAGCAGAATGTGGGGACTCAGACCAGCAGAATGAGGTGACTCAGACAGGCAAAATGTGGGGACTCAGACCAGCAAAATGTGTAGACTCAGACCAGCAGAATGTGGGGACTCAGACCAGCAGAATGTGGGGACTCAGACCAGCAGAATGTGGGGACTAGGAGCATCAAAATGTGGGGACTCAGACCAGCAGAATGTGGGGCTCAGACCAGCAGAATGTGGGTACTCAAACCTGTAGAATATTGGACTCAGACCAGCAGAATGTGGGGCTCAGACTAGCAGAATGTCAGGGCTCAAACCTGCAGAATATTGGACTCAGACCAGCAGAATGTGGGGACTCAGACCAGCAGAATGTGGCGACTCAGACCAGCAGAATGGGTGGACTCAGACCAACTGAATGTGGGGACTCCGACCAGCAAAATGTGGGGACTCAGACCCGCAGAATGTGGTGACTCAGACCAGCAGAATGTGGGGACTCAGACCAGCAGAATGTGGTGACTCAGACCAGCAGAATGTGGGGACTCCGACCAGCAGAATGTGGGGGCTCAAACCTGTAGAATATTGGACTCAGACCAGCAGAATTTTGGGAGTCAAACCAGCGAAATGTGGGGACTCAGACCAGCAAAACGTGGGTCTCAGACCAGCAGAATGTGGGGATTCAGAACAGAAGAATGTGGGTCTCAGACCAGCAGAAAGTTGGACTCAGACCAGCAGAATGTGGGATCCAGAGCAGCAGAATGTGTGGACTCAGACCAGCAAAATGTGGGGACACAGACCATCAGAATGTGGGGACTCAGACCAGCAGAATGTGGTGACTCAGACCAGCAGAATGTGGGGACACGGAGCATCAAAATGTGGGGACCTAGACCAGCAGAATTTTGTGACTCAGACCAGCAGAATATGGAGACTCAGACCAGCAGAATGTTGTGACTCAGACTAGCAAAATGTGGGGACTCAGAATAGCAGAATGTGGGGACTCAGACCAGCAGAATTGGTGACTCAGACCAGCAGAATGTGGGGACTCAGAGCAGCAAAATGTGGAGACTCAGACCAGCAGAATGTGGGGACTCAGACCAGCAGAATGTGGGGACTCAGACCAGCAGAATGTGGGGACTCAGAGCATCAAAATGTGGGGACCAAGACCAGCAGAATGTGGGGACACAGACCAGCAGAATGAGGGGAATCAGACCAGCAAAATGTGGAGACTCAGACCAGCAGAATGTGGGGACTCAGACCAGCAGAATGTGGGGACTCAGACCAGCAGAATGTGGGGACTCAGACCAGCAAAATGTGGGGACTCAGGCCAGCAAAATGTGGGGACTCAGACCAGCTGAATGTGGGGACTCAGACCAGCAAAATGTGGGGACTCAGACCAGCTGAATGTGGTGACTCAGACCAGCAGAATGTGGGGACTCAGACCAGCTGAATGTGGGGACTCAGACCAGCAAAATGTGGGGACTCAGGCCTGCAAAATGTGGGGACTCAGACCAGCAAAATGTGGGTTGCTCAGACAAGGTGATTGTGGGGACTCAGTCTAGCAGAATGTCGTGACTCAGACCAGCAGAATGTGGGGACTCAGACCAGCAGAATGTGGGGACTCAGACCAGCAGAATGTGGGGACTCAGACCAGAAGAAATTGGGGACACAGAGCATCAAAATGTGGGGACCTAGACCAGCAGAATTTGGTGACTCACACCAGCAGAATATGGAGACTCAGACCAGCAGAATGTGGGTACTCAGACTAGCAACATGTGGGGACTCAGACTAGCAGAATGTGGGGACTCAGACCAGCAGAATTTGGGGACACAGACCAGCAGAATGTGGGGACTCAGACCAGCAGAATGTGGGGACTCAGAACAGCCGAATGTGGGGACTCAGACCAGCAAAATGTGGGGAGTCCGTCCAGCAGAATGTGGGGACTCAGACCAGCAGAATGTGGGATCCAGACCAGCAGAATGTGGGACTCAGACCAGCAGAATGTGGGGGCACAGACCGGCAGAATGTGGGGACACTAAGCATCAAAATGTGGTGACCACGACCCGCGGAATGTGGGGACTCAGACCAGCAAAATGTGGGGAAACAGACCAGCAGAATGTTGGGACTCAGACCAGCAGAATGTGGGGACTCAGACCAGAAGAAATTGGGGACAAAGAGCATCAAAATGTGGGGACCTAGACTAGCAGAATTTGGTGACTCTGACCAGCAGAATATGGAGACTCAGACCAGCAGAATGTGGGGACTCAGACCAGCAGAATGTGGTGACTCAGAGCAGCAGAATGTGGGGACTCAGACCAGCAGAATGTGGAGACTCAGACCAGCAGAATGTGGGGACTCAGACCAGCAGAATGTGGGGACTCAGACCAGCAGAATGTGGTGTCTCAGACCAGCAGAAAGTGGGGACTCAGACCAGCAGAATGTGGGGACGCAGACCATCCAAATGTGGTGACTCAGACCGGCAGAATGTGCGGACTCAGACCAGCAAAATGTGGAGACTCAGACCAGCAGAATGTGGGGACTCAGACCAGCAGAATGTGGGGACTCAAACCTGTAGAATATTGGACTCAGACCTGCAGAATGTGGGGCTCAGACCAGCAGAATGTCAGGGCTCAAACCTGCAGAATATTGGACTCAGACCAGCAGAATGTGTGGACTCAGACCAGCTGAATGTGGGGAATCAGACCAGCAAAATGAGGGGACTCAGGCCAGCAAAATGTGGGGACTCAGACCAGCTGAATGTGGGGACTCAGACCAGCAAAATGTGGGGACTCAGACCAGCTGAATGTGGGGACTCAGACCAGCAGAATGTGGGGACTCAGACCAGCTGAATGTGGGGACTCAGACCAGCAAAATGTGGGGACTCAGGCCTGCAAAATGTGGGGACTCAGACCAGCAAAATGTGGGTTACTCAGACCAGCTGAATGTGGGGACTTAGACCAGCAGAATGTGGTGACTCAGACCAGCAGAATGTGGGGACTCAGACCAGCAGAATGTGGGGGCTCAGGCCAGCAAAATGTGGGGACTCAGACCGGCAGAATGTGTGGACACAGACCAGCAAAATATGGGGACTCAGACCAGCAAAATGTGGGGACTCAGACCAGCTGAATGTGGGGACTCAGACCAGCAAAATGTGGGGACTCAGACCAGCTGAATGTGGTGACTCAGACCAGCAGAATGTGGGGACTCAGACCTGCTGAATGTGGGGACTCAGACCAGCAAAATGTGGGGACTCAGGCCTGCAAAATGTGGGGACTCAGACCAGCAAAATGTGGGTTACTCAGACAAGGTGAATGTGGGGACTCAGACTAGCAGAATGTCGTGACTCAGACCAGCAGAATGTGGGGACTCAGACCAGCAGAATGTGGGGACTCAGACCAGCAGAATGTGGGGACTCAGACCAGAAGAAATTGGGGACACAGAGCATCAAAATGTGGGGACCTAGACCAGCAGAATTTGGTGACTCAGACCAGCAGAATATGGAGACTCAGACCAGCAGAATGTGGGTACTCAGACTAGCAAAATGTGGGGACTCAGACTAGCAGAATGTGGGGACTCAGACCAGCAGAATGTGGTGACTCAGACCAGCAGAATGTGGGGACTCAGACCAGTAAAATGTGGAGACTCAGACCAGCAGAATGTGGGGACTCAGACCAGCAGAATGTGGGGACTCAGACCAGCAGAATGTGGGGACTCAAAACCGCCGAATGTGGGGACTCAGACCAGCAAAATGTGTGGAGTCCGTCCAGCAGAATGTGGGGACTCAGACCAGCACAATGTGGGGCTCACAGCAGCAGAATTTGGGGACACAGAACATCAAATTTTGGGACTCAGACCAGCAGAATGTGGGGACTCAGACCAGCAGAATGTGGGGACTCAGTCCAGCGGAATGTGGTGACTCAGACCAGCAGAATGTGGAGACTCAGACCAGCAGAATGTGGGGACTCAGACCAGCAGAATGAGGTGACTCAGACAGGCAAAATGTGGGGACTCAGACCAGCAAAATGTGGAGACTCAGACCAGCAGAATGTGGGGACTCAGACCAGCAGAATGTGGGGACTCAGACCAGCAGAATGTGGGGACTAGGAGCATCAAAATGTGGGGACTCAGACCAGCAGAATGTGGGGCTCAGACCAGCAGAATGTGGGTACTCAAACCTGTAGAATATTGGACTCAGACCAGCAGAATGTGGGGCTCAGACCAGCAGAATGTCTGGGCTCAAACCTGCAGAATATTGGACTCAGACCAGCAGAATGTGGGGACTCAGACCAGCAAAATGTGGGGACTCAGACGAGCTGAATGTGGGGACTCAGACCAGCAAAATTTGGGGACTCAGACCAGCTGAATGTGGGGACTCAGACCAGCAGAATGTGGGGACTCAGACCAGCTGAATGTGGGGACTCAGACCAGCAAAATGTGGGGATTCAGACCAGCAGAATGTGGGTCTCAGACCAGCAGAAAGTTGGACTCAGACCAGCAGAATGTGGGATCCAGACCAGCAGAATGTGGGACTCAGACCAGCAGAATGTGGGGGCACAGACCGGCAGAATGTGGGGACACTAAGCATCAAAATGTGGTGACCACGACCAGCGGAATGTGGGGACTGAGACCAGCAAAATGTGGGGAAACAGACCAGCACAATGTGGGGACTCAGACCAGCAGAATGTGGGGACTCAGACCAGAAGAAATTGGGGACAAAGAGCATCAAAATGTGGGGACCTAGACCAGCAGAATTTGGTGACTCTGACCAGCAGAATATGGAGACTCAGACCAGCAGAATGTGGGGACTCAGACAAGCAAAATGTGGGGACTCAGACTAGCAGAATGTGGGGACTCAGACCAGCAGAATGTGGTGACTCAGACCAGCAGAATGTGGGGACTCAGACCAGCAGAATGTGGAGACTCAGACCAGCAGAATGTGGGGACTCAGACCAGCAGAATGTGCGGACTCAGACCAGCAGAATGTGGTGACTCAGACCAGCAGAAAGTGGGGACTCAGACCAGCAGAATGTGGGGACGCAGACCATCCAAATGTGGTGACTCAGACCGGCAGAATGTGCGGACTCAGACCAGCAAAATGTGGAGACTCAGACCAGCAGAATGTCGGGACTCAGACCAGCAGAATGTTGGGACTCAGACCAGCAGAATGTGGGGACTCAGAGCATCAAAATGTGGGGACTCAGACCAGCATAATGTGGGGCTCAGACCAGCAGAATGTGGGGACACAAACCTGTAGAATATTGGACTCAGACCTGCAGAATGTGGGGCTCAGACCAGCAGAATGTCGGGGCTCAAACCTGCAGAATATTGGACTCAGACCAGCAGAATGTGCGGACTCAGACCAGCTGAATGTTGGGACTCAGACCAGCAAAATGATGGGACTCAGGCCAGCAAATTGTGGGGACTCAGACCAGCTGAATGTGGGTACTCAGACCAGCAAAATGTGGGGACTCAGACCAGCTGAATGTGGGGACTCAGACCAGCAGAATATGGGGACTCAGACCAGCTGAAATTGGGGACTCAGACCAGCAAAATGTGGGGACTCAGGCCTGCAAAATGTGGGGACTCAGACCAGCAAAATGTGGGTTACTCAGACCAGCTGAATGTGGGGACTTAGACCAGCAGAATGTGGTGACTCGGACCAGCAGAATGTGGGGACTCAGACCAGCAGAATGTGGGGGCTCAGGCCAGCAAAATGTGGGGACTCAGACCGGCAGAATGTGTGGACACAGACCAGCAAAATATGGGGACTCAGACCAGCAAAATGTGGGGACTCAGACCAGCTGAATCTGGGGACTCAGACCAGCAGAATGTGGTGACTCAGACCAGCAGAATTTGGGGAATCAGACCAGCAGAATGTGGGGGCTCAAACCTGCAGAATATTGGACTCAGAGCAGCAGAATTTAAGAGTCAGACCAGAAAAATGTGGAGACTCAGACCAGCAAAATGTGGGGACTCAGACCAGCAGAATGTGGGGATTCAGACCAGCAGAATGTGGGTCTCAGACCAGCAGAAAGTTGGACTCAGACCAGCAGAATGTGGGATCCAGACCAGCAGAATTTGGGACGCAGACCAGCAGAATGTGGGTGCACAGACCAGCAGAATGTGGGGACAGAGAGCATCAAAATGTGGGGACCACGACCAGCGGAATGTGGGGACTCAGACCAGCAGAATGTGGGGACTCAGACCAGCAGAATGTGGGGACTCAGACCAGCAGAATATGGGGACAGAGATCATCAAAATGTGGGGACATAGACCAGCAGAATTTGGTGACTCAGACCAGCAGAATATGGAGACTCAGACCAGCAGAATGTGGCGCCTCAGACTAGCAAAATATGGGGACTCACACTAGCAGAATGTGGGGACTCAGACCAGCAGAATGTGGTGACTCAGACCAGCAGAATGTGGGGACTCAGACCAGCAAAATGTGGAGACTCAGACCAGCAGAATGAGGGGACTCAGACCAGCAGAATGTGGGGACTCAGACCAGCAGAATGTGGGGAATCAGACCAGCAAAATGTGGAGACTCAGACCAGCAAATTGTGGGGACTCAGACCAGCAGAATTTGGGGATTCAGACCAGCAGAATGTGGGTCTCAGACCAGCAGAAAGTTGGACTCAGACCAGCAAAATGTGGGATCCAGACCAGCAGAATGTGGGACGCAGACCAGCAGAATGTGGGGGCACAGACCAGCAGAATGTGGGGACACAGAGCATCAAAATGTGGGGACCACGACCAGCGGAATGTGGGGACTCAGACCAGCAAAATGTGGGGACTCAGACCAGCAGAATGTGTGGACTCAGACCAGCAGAATGTGGGGACTCAGACCAGCAGAATGTGGGGACACAGAGCATCAAAATGTGGGGACCTAGACCAGCAGAATTTGGTGACTCAGACCAGCAGAATATGGAGACTCAGACCAGCAGAATGTGGGGACTCAGACTAGCAAAATGTGGGGACTCAGACAAGCAGAATGTGGGGACTCAGACCAGCAGAATGTGGTGACTCAGACCAGCAGAATGTGGGGACTCAGTCCAGCAGAATGTGGGGACTCAGACCAGCAGAATGTGGGGACTCAGACCAGCCGAATGTTGGGAATCAGAGCATCAAAATGTGGGGACCAAGACCAGCAGAATGTGGGGACACAGACCAGCAGAATTTGGTGACTCAGACCAGACGAATGTGGGGACTCAGACCAGCAGAATGTGGGGACTCAGACCAGCAGAATGTGGGGACTCAGAGCATCAAAATGTGGGGACTCAGACAAGCAGAATGTGGGGCTCAGACCAGCAGAATGTGGGGACTCAAACCTGTAGAATATTGGACTCAGACCAGCAGAATGTGGGGACTCAGACCAGCAGATTGTGTGTGCTCAAACCTGCAGAATATTGGACTCAGACCAGCTGAATGTGGGGACTCAGACCAGCAAAATGTGGGGACTCAGACCAGCTGAATGTGGGGACACAGACCAGCAGAATGTGGGGACTCAGACCAGTTGAATGTGGGGACTCAGACCTGCAAAATGTGGGGACTCAGGCCAGCAAAATGTGGGGTCTCAGACCAGCAAAATGTGGGGTCTCAGACCTGCTGAAGGTGGGGTCTCAGACCAGCAGAATGTGGTGACTCAGACCAGCAGAATGTGGGGACTCATACCAGCAGAATTTGGGCGCTCAGGCCAGCAAAATGTGGGGACTCAGACCGGCAGAAAGTGGGGAAACAGACCAGCAGAATGTGGGGACTCAGACAAGCAGAATGTACGGATCAGACCAGCTGAATGTGGGGACTCAGACCAGCAAAATGTGGGGACTCAGGCCAGCAAAATGTGGGGACTCAGACCAGCAGAATGTGGAGACTCAGACCAGCAGAATGTGGGGACTCAGACCAGCAGAATGAGGTGACTCAGACAGGCAAAATGTGGGGACTCAGACCAGCAAAATGTGTAGACTCAGACCAGCAGAATGTGGGGACTCAGACCAGCAGAATGTGGGGACTCAGACCAGCAGAATGTGGGGACTAGGAGCATCAAAATGTGGGGACTCAGACCAGCAGAATGTGGGGCTCAGACCAGCAGAATGTGGGTACTCAAACCTGTAGAATATTGGACTCAGACCAGCAGAATGTGGGGCTCAGACCAGCAGAATGTCGGGGCTCAAAGCTGCAGAATATTGGACTCAGACCAGCAGAATGTGGGGACTCAGACCAGCAAAATGTGGGGACTCAGACCAGCTGAATGTGGGGACACAGACCAGCAGAATGTGGGGTCTCAGACCAGCTGAATGTGGGGACTCAGACCAGCAAAATGTGGGGATTCAGACCAGCAGAATGTGGGTCTCAGACCAGCAGAAAGTTGGACTCAGACCAGCAGAATGTGGGATCCAGACCAGCAGAATGTGGGACTCAGACCAGCAGAATGTGGGGGCACAGACCGGCAGAATGTGGGGACACTGAGCATCAAAATGTGGTGACCACGACCATCGGAATGTGGGGACTCAGACCAGCAAAATGTGGGGAAACAGACCAACAGAATGTGGGGACTCAGACCAGCAGAATGTGGGGACTCAGACCAGAAGAAATTGGGGACAAAGAGCATCAAAATATGGGGACCTAGACCAGCAGAATTTGGTGACTCAGACCAGCAGAATATGGAGACTCAGACCAGCAGAATGTGGGGACTCAGACTAGCAAAATTTGGGGACTCAGACTAGCAGAATGTGGGGACTCAGACCAGCAGAATGTGGTGACTCAGACCAGCAGAATGTGGGGACTCAGACCAGCAGAATGTGGAGACTCAGACCAGCAGAATGTGGGGACTCAGACCAGCAGAATGAGGGCACTCAGACCAGCAGAATGTGGTGACTCAGACCAGCAGAATGTGGGGACTCAGACCAGCAGAATGTGGGGACGCAGACCATCCAAATGTGGTGACTCAGACCGGCAGAATGTGCGGACTCAGACCAGCAAAATGTGGAGACTCAGACCAGCAGAATGTGGGGACTCAGACCAGCAGAATGTTGGGACTCAGACCAGCAGAATGTGGGGCTCAGACCAGCAGAATGTGGGGACTCAAACCTGCAGAATATTGGACTCAGACCTGCAGAATGTGGGGCTCAGATCAGCAGAATGTCGGGGCTCAAACCTGCAGAATATTGGACTCAGACCAGCAGAATGTGTGCACTCAGACCAGCTGAATGTGGGGACTCAGACCAGCAAAATGAGGGGACTCAGGCCAGCAAAATGTGGGGACTCAGACCAGCTGAATGTGGGGACTCAGACCAGCAAAATGTGGGGACTCAGACCAGCTGAATGTGGGGACTCAGACCAGCAGAATGTGGGGACTCAGACCAGCTGAATGTGGGGACTCAGACCAGCAAAATGTGGGGACTCAGGCCTGCAAAATGTGGGGACTCAGACCAGCAAAATGTGGGTTACTCAGACCAGCTGAATGTGGGGACTTAGACCAGCAGAATGTGGTGACTCAGACCAGCAGAATGTGGGGACTCAGACCAGCAGAATGTGGGGGCTCAGGCCAGCAAAATGTGGGGACTCAGACCGGCAGAATGTGTGGACACAGACCAGCAAAATATGGGGACTCAGACCAGCAAAATGTGGGGACTCAGACCAGCTGAATCTGGGGACTCAGACCAGCAGAATGTGGTGACTCAGACCAGCAGAATTTGGGGACTCAGACCAGCAGAATGTGGGGGCTCAAACCTGCAGAATATTGGACTCAGACCTGCAGAATTTTGGGAGTCAGACCAGCAAAATGTGGAGACTCAGACCAGCAAAATGTTGGGACTCAGAACAGCAGAATGTGGGGATTCAGACCAGCAGAATGTGGGTCTCAGACCAGCAGAAAGTTGGACTCAGACCAGCAGAATGTGGGATCCAGACCAGCAGAATTTGGGACGTAGACAAGCAGAATGTGGGTGCACAGACCAGCAGAATGTGGGGAGAGAGAGCATCAAAATGTGGGGACCACGACCAGCGGAATGTGGGGACTCAGACCAGCAGAATGTGGGGACTCAGACCAGCAGAATGTGGGGACTCAGACCAGCAGAATATGGGGACACAGAGCATCAAAACGTGGGGACATAGACCAGCAGAATTTGGTGACTCAGACCAGCAGAATATGGAGACTCAGACCAGCAGAATGTGGGGCTTCAGACTAGCAAAATATGGGGACTCACACTAGCAGAATGTGGGGACTCAGACCAGCAGAATGTGGTGACTCAGACCAGCAGAATGTGGGGACTCAGACCAGCAAAATGTGGAGACTCAGACCAGCAGAATGTGGGGACTCAGACCAGCAGAATGTGGGGACTCAGACCAGCAGAATGTGGGGAATCAGAGCATCAAAATGTGGGGACCAAGACCAGCAGAATGTGGGGACACAGACCAGCAGAATTCGGTGACTCAGACCAGCCAAATGTGGGGACTCAGACCAGCAAAATGTGGGGAGTCAGACCAGCAGAATGTGGGGACTCAGACCAGCAGAATGTGGGGACTCAGACCAGCAGAATGTGGTGACTCAGACCAGCAGAATGTGCGGCTCACAGCAGCAGAATTTGGGGACACACAGCATCAAATGTTGGGACTCAGACCAGCGGAATGTGGGTACAGAGACCAGCAGAATGTGGGGACTCAGACCAGCAGAATGTGGGGACTCAGACCAGCAGAATGTGGTGACTCAGACCAGCAGAATGTGGGGACTCAGACCAGCGGAATGTGGGGACTCAGCCCAGCAGAATGTGGTGACTCAGACCGGCAGAATGTGGGGACTCAGACCAGCAAAATGTGGAGACTCAGACCAGCAGAATGTTGGGACTCAGACCAGCAGAATGTGGGGACTCAGACCAGCAGAATGTGGGGACTCAGAGCATCAAAATGTGGGGACTCAGACCAGCAGAATGTGGGGCTCAGACCAGCAGAATGTCGGGGCTCAAACCTGCAGAATATTGGACTCAGACCAGCAGAATGGGGGAATCAGACCAGCTGAATTTGGGGACTCATTCCAGCAAAATGTGGGGACTCAGGCCAGCAAAATGTGGGGACTGAGACCAGCTGAATGTGGGGACTCAGACCAGCAAAATGTGGGGACTCAGACCAGCTGAATGTGGGGACTCAGACCAGCAGAATGTCGGGACGCAGGCCAGCTGAATGTGGGGACTCAGACCAGCAAAATGTGGGGATACAGGCCTGCAAAATGTGGGGACACAGACCAGCAAAATGTGGGTTACTCAGACCAGCTAAATGTGGGGACTTAGAAGAGCAGAATGTGGTGACTCAGACCAGCAGGATGTGGGGACTCAGACCAGCAGAATGTGGGGGCTCAGGCCAGCAAAATGTGGGGACTCAGACAGGCAGAATGTGGGGACACAGACCAGCAAAATGTGGGGAATCAGACCTGCAAAATTTGGGGACTCAAACCAGCTGAATGTGCGGGCTCAGACCAGCAGAATGTGGTGACTCAGACCAGCAGAATGTGGGGACTCAGACCATCAGAATGTGGGGGCTCAAACCTGCAGAATTTTGGACACAGACCAGCAGAATTTTGGGAGTCAGACCAGCAAAATGTGGAGACTCAGACCAGCAAATTGTGGGGACTCAGACCAGCAGAATTTGGGGATTCAGACCAGCAGTTTGTCGGTCTCAGACCAGCAGAAAGTTGGACTCAGACCAGCAGAATGTGGGATCCAGACCAGCAGAATGTGGGACGCAGACCAGCAGAATGTGGGGGCACAGACCAGCAGAATGTGGGGACACAGAGCATCAAAATGTGGGGACCACGAACAGCGGAATGTGGGGACTCAGACCAGCAAAATGTGGGGACTCAGACCAGCAGAATGTGTGGACTCAGACCAGCAGAATGTGGGGACTCAGACCAGCAGAATGTGGGGACACAGAGCATCAAAAAGTGGGGACCTAGACCAGCAGAATTTGGTGACTCAGACCAGCAGAATATGGAGACTCAGACCAGCAGAATGTGGGGACTCAGACTAGCAAAATGTGGGGACTCAGACAAGCAGAATGTGGGGACTCAGACCAGCAGAATTTGGTGACTCAGACCAGCAGAATGTGGGGACTCAGACCAGCAGAATGTGGGGACTCAGACCAGCAGAATGTGGGGACTCAGACCAGCAGAATGTTGGGAATCAGAGCATCAAAATGTGGGGACCAAGACCAGCAGAATATGGGGACACAAACCAGCAGAATTTGGTGACTCAGAGCAGACGAATGTGGGGACTCAGACCAGCAGAATGTGGGGACTCAGACCAGCAGAATGTGGGGACTCAGAGCATCAAAATGTGGGGACTCAGACAAGCAGAATGTGGGGCTCAGACCAGCAGAATGTGGGGACTCAAACCTGTAGAATATTGGACTCAGACCAGCAGAATGTGGGGACTCAGACCAGCAGATTGTGTGTGCTCAAACCTGCAGAATATTGGACTCAGACCAGCAGAATGTGGGGACTCAGACCAGCAAAATGTGGGGTCTCAGACCAGCAAAATGTGGGGTCTCAGACCAGCTGAAGGTGGGGACTCAGACCAGCAGAATGTGGTGACTCAGACCAGCAGAATGTGGGGACTCATACCAGCAGAATTTGGGCGCTCAGGCCAGCAAAATGTGGGGACTCAGACCAGCAGAATGTGGGGACACAGACCAGCAGAATGTGGGGACTCAGACCAGCAGAATGTACGGATCAGACCAGCTGAATTTGGGGACTCAGACCAGCAAAATGTGGGGACTCAGACCAGCAGAATATGGTGACTCAGACCGCCAGAATGTGGGGACTCAGACCAGCAAAATGTGGAGACTCAGACCAGAAGAATGTTGGGACTCAGACCAGCAGAATGTGGGGACTCTGATCAGCAGAATGTGGGGACTCAGAGCATTAAAATGTGGGGACTCAGACCAGCAAAATGTGGGGAATCAGACCTGCAAAATTTGGGGACTCAAACCAGCTGAATGTGCGGGCTCAGACCAGCAGAATGTGGTGACTCAGACCAGCAGAATGTGGGGACTCAGACCATCAGAATGTGGGGGCTCAAACCTGCAGAATTTTGGACACAGACCAGCAGAATTTTGGGAGTCAGACCAGCAAAATGTGGAGACTCAGACCAGCAAATTGTGGGGACTCAGACCAGCAGAATTTGGGGATTCAGACCAGCAGTTTGTCGGTCTCAGACCAGCAGAAAGTTGGACTCAGACCAGCAGAATGTGGGATCCAGACCAGCAGAATGTGGGACGCAGACCAGCAGAATGTGGGGGCACAGACCAGCAGAATGTGGGGACACAGAGCATCAAAATGTGGGGACCACGAACAGCGGAATGTGGGGACTCAGACCAGCAAAATGTGGGGACTCAGACCAGCAGAATGTGTGGACTCAGACCAGCAGAATGTGGGGACTCAGACCAGCAGAATGTGGGGACACAGAGCATCAAAAAGTGGGGACCTAGACCAGCAGAATTTGGTGACTCAGACCAGCAGAATATGGAGACTCAGACCAGCAGAATGTGGGGACTCAGACTAGCAAAATGTGGGGACTCAGACAAGCAGAATGTGGGGACTCAGACCAGCAGAATTTGGTGACTCAGACCAGCAGAATGTGGGGACTCAGACCAGCAGAATGTGGGGACTCAGACCAGCAGAATGTGGGGACTCAGACCAGCAGAATGTTGGGAATCAGAGCATCAAAATGTGGGGACCAAGACCAGCAGAATATGGGGACACAAACCAGCAGAATTTGGTGACTCAGAGCAGACGAATGTGGGGACTCAGACCAGCAGAATGTGGGGACTCAGACCAGCAGAATGTGGGGACTCAGAGCATCAAAATGTGGGGACTCAGACAAGCAGAATGTGGGGCTCAGACCAGCAGAATGTGGGGACTCAAACCTGTAGAATATTGGACTCAGACCAGCAGAATGTGGGGACTCAGACCAGCAGATTGTGTGTGCTCAAACCTGCAGAATATTGGACTCAGACCAGCAGAATGTGGGGACTCAGACCAGCAAAATGTGGGGTCTCAGACCAGCAAAATGTGGGGTCTCAGACCAGCTGAAGGTGGGGACTCAGACCAGCAGAATGTGGTGACTCAGACCAGCAGAATGTGGGGACTCATACCAGCAGAATTTGGGCGCTCAGGCCAGCAAAATGTGGGGACTCAGACCAGCAGAATGTGGGGACACAGACCAGCAGAATGTGGGGACTCAGACCAGCAGAATGTACGGATCAGACCAGCTGAATTTGGGGACTCAGACCAGCAAAATGTGGGGACTCAGGCGAGCAAAATGTGGGGACTCAGTCCAGCTGAATTTGGGGACTCAGACCAGCAGAATGTGGTGACTCAGACCAGCAGAATTTTGGGAATCAGAGCATCAAAATGTGGGGACCAAGACCAGCAGAATATGGGGACACAAACCAGCAGAATTTGGTGACTCAGAGCAGACGAATGTGGGGACTCAGACCAGCAGAATGTGGGGACTCAGACCAGCAGAATGTGGGGACTCAGAGCATCAAAATGTGGGGACTCAGACAAGCAGAATGTGGGGCTCAGACCAGCAGAATGTGGGGACTCAAACCTGTAGAATATTGGACTCAGACCAGCAGAATGTGGGGACTCAGACCAGCAGATTGTGTGTGCTCAAACCTGCAGAATATTGGACTCAGACCAGCAGAATGTGGGGACTCAGACCAGCAAAATGTGGGGTCTCAGACCAGCAAAATGTGGGGTCTCAGACCAGCTGAAGGTGGGGACTCAGACCAGCAGAATGTGGTGACTCAGACCAGCAGAATGTGGGGACTCATACCAGCAGAATTTGGGCGCTCAGGCCAGCAAAATGTGGGGACTCAGACCAGCAGAATGTGGGGACACAGACCAGCAGAATGTGGGGACTCAGACCAGCAGAATGTACGGATCAGACCAGCTGAATTTGGGGACTCAGACCAGCAAAATGTGGGGACTCAGACCAGCAGAATATGGTGACTCAGACCGCCAGAATGTGGGGACTCAGACCAGCAAAATGTGGAGACTCAGACCAGAAGAATGTTGGGACTCAGACCAGCAGAATGTGGGGACTCTGATCAGCAGAATGTGGGGACTCAGAGCATTAAAATGTGGGGACTCAGACCAGCAGAATGTGAGGCTCAGACAAGCAGAATGTCGGGGCTCAAACCTGCAGAATATTGGACTCAGACCAGCAGAATGTGGGGACTCAGACCAGCTGAATGTGGGGACTCAGACCAGCAAAATGTGGGGACTCAGGCCAGGAAAATGTGGTGGCTCAGGCCAGCAAAATGTGGGGACTCAGACCGGCAGAATGTGTGGACACAGACCAGCAAAATATGGGGACTCAGACCAGCAAAATGTGGGGACTCAGACCAGCTGAATCTGGGGACTCAGACCAGCAGAATGTGGTGACTCAGACCAGCAGAATTTGGGGACTCAGACCAGCAGAATGTGGGGGCTCAAACCTGCAGAATATTGGACTCAGACCAGCAGAATTTTGGGAGTCAGACCAGCAAAATGTGGAGACTCAGACCAGCAAAATGTTGGGACTCAGACCAGCAGAATGTGGGGATTCAGACCAGCAGAATGTGGGTCTCAGACCAGCAGAAAGTTGGACTCAGACCAGCAGAAGTGGGATCCAGACCAGCAGAATGTGGGACGCAGACCAGCAGAATGTGGGTGCACAGACCAGCAGAATGTGGGGACAGAGAGCATCAAAATATGGGGACCACGACCAGCGGAATGTGGGGACTCAGACCAGCAGAATGTGGGGACTCAGACCAGCAGAATGTGGGGACTCAGACCAGCAGAATATGGGGACACAGAGCATCAAAATGTGGGGACATAGACCAGCAGAATTTGGTGACTCAGACCAGCAGAATATGGAGACTCAGACCAGCAGAATGTGGGGACTCAGACTAGCAAAATGTGGGGACTCAGACCAGCAGAATGTGGGGACTCAGAGCATCAAAATGGGGGGACTCAGACCAGCAGAATTTGGGGCTCAGACCAGCAGAATGTGGGGATTCAAACCTGTAGAATATTGGACACAGACCAGCAACATGTGGGGACTCAGACCAGCTGAATGTGGGGACACAGACCAGCAGAATGTGGGGACTCAGACCAGCAGAATGTGGGGACTCAGACCAGCTGAATGTGGGGACTCAGACCAGCAAAATGTGGGGACTCAGGCCAGCAAAATGTGGGGACTCAGACCAGCTGAATGTGGGGACACAGACCAGCCGAATGTGGGGACTCAGACCAGCTGAATGTGGGGACTCAGACCTGCAAAATATGGGGACTCAGGCCAGCAAAATGTGGGGACGCAGACCAGCAAAATGTGGGGTCTCAGACCAGCTGAATGTTGGGACTCAGACCAGCAGAATGTGGTGACTAAGACCAGCAGAATGTGGGGACTCAGACCAGCAGAATTTGGGCGCTCAGGCCAGCAAAATGTGGGGACTCAGACCAGCTGAATGTGGGGACTCAGACCAGCAAAATGTGGGGACACAGACCAGCAGAATGTGGTGACTCAGACCGCCTGAATGTGGGGACTCAGACCAGCAAAATGTGGAGACTCAGACCAGAAGAATGTTGGGACTCAGACCAGCAGAATGTGGGGACTCTGACCAGCAGAATGTGGGGACTCAGAGCATCAAAATTTGGGGACTCAGACCAGCAGAATGTGGGGCTCAGACCAGCAGAATGTCGGGGCTCAAACCTGCAGAATATTGGACTCAGACCAGCAGAATGTGGGGACTCAGACCAGCTGAATGTGGGGACTCAGACCAGCAAAATGTGGGGACTCAGGCCAGGAAAATGTGGGGGCTCAGGCCAGCAAAATGTGGGGACTCAGACCGGCAGAATGTGTGGACACAGACCAGCAAAATATGGGGACTCAGACCAGCAAAATGTGGGGACTCAGACCAGCTGAATCTGGGGACTCAGACCAGCAGAATGTGGTGACTCAGACCAGCAGAATTAGGGGACTCAGACCAGCAGAATGTGGGGGCTCAAACCTGCAGAATATTGGACTCAGACCAGCAGAATTTTGGGAGTCAGACCAGCAAAATGTGGAGACTCAGACCTGCAAAATGTTGGGACTCAGACCAGCAGAATGTGGGGATTCAGACCAGCAGAATGTGGGTCTCAGACCAGCAGAAAGTTGGACTCAGACCAGCAGAATGTGGGATCCAGACCAGAAGAATGTGGGACGCAGACCAGCAAAATGTGGGTGCACAGACCAGCAGAATGTGGGGACAGAGAGCATCAAAATGTGGGGACCACGACCAGCTGAATGTGGGGACTCCGACCAGCAGAACGTGGGGACTCAGACCAGCAGAATCTGGGGACTCAGACCAGCAGAATATGGGGACACAGAGCATCAAAATGTGGGGACATAGACCAGCAGAATTTGGTGACTCAGACCAGCAGAATATGGAGACTCAGACCAGCAGAATGTGGGGACTCAGACTAGCAAAATATGGGGACTCACACTAGCAGAATGTGGGGACTCAGACCAGCAGAATGTGGTGACTCAGACCAGCAGAATGTGGGGACTCAGACCAGCAAAATGTGGAGACTCAGACCAGCAGAATGTGGGGACTCAGACCAGCAGAATGTGGGGACTCAGACCAGCAGAATGTGGGGAATCAGAGCATCAAAATGTGGGGACCAAGACCAGCAGAATGTGGGGACACAGACCAGCAAAATGTGGGGACTCAGACCGGCAGAATGTGTGGACACAGACCAGCAAAATATGGGGACTCAGACCAGCAAAATGTGGGGACTCAGACCAGCTGAATCTGGGGACTCAGACCAGCAGAATGTGGTGACTCAGACCAGCAGAATTTGGGGACTCAGACCAGCAGAATGTGGGGGCTCAAACCTGCAGAATATTGGACTCAGACCAGCAGAATTTTGGGAGTCAGACCAGCAAAATGTGGAGACTCAGACCAGCAAAATGTTGGGACTCAGACCAGCAGAATGTGGGGATTCAGACCAGCAGAATGTGGGTCTCAGACCAGCAGAAAGTTGGACTCAGACCAGCAGAAGTGGGATCCAGACCAGCAGAATGTGGGACGCAGACCAGCAGAATGTGGGTGCACAGACCAGCAGAATGTGGGGACAGAGAGCATCAAAATATGGGGACCACGACCAGCGGAATGTGGGGACTCAGACCAGCAGAATGTGGGGACTCAGACCAGCAGAATGTGGGGACTCAGACCAGCAGAATATGGGGACACAGAGCATCAAAATGTGGGGACATAGACCAGCAGAATTTGGTGACTCAGACCAGCAGAATATGGAGACTCAGACCAGCAGAATGTGGGGACTCAGACTAGCAAAATGTGGGGACTCAGACCAGCAGAATGTGGGGACTCAGAGCATCAAAATGGGGGGACTCAGACCAGCAGAATTTGGGGCTCAGACCAGCAGAATGTGGGGATTCAAACCTGTAGAATATTGGACACAGACCAGCAACATGTGGGGACTCAGACCAGCTGAATGTGGGGACACAGACCAGCAGAATGTGGGGACTCAGACCAGCAGAATGTGGGGACTCAGACCAGCTGAATGTGGGGACTCAGACCAGCAAAATGTGGGGACTCAGGCCAGCAAAATGTGGGGACTCAGACCAGCTGAATGTGGGGACACAGACCAGCAGAATGTGGGGACTCAGACCAGCTGAATGTGGGGACTCAGACCTGCAAAATATGGGGACTCAGGCCAGCAAAATGTGGGGACGCAGACCAGCAAAATGTGGGGTCTCAGACCAGCTGAATGTTGGGACTCAGACCAGCAGAATGTGGTGACTAAGACCAGCAGAATGTGGGGACTCAGACCAGCAGAATTTGGGCGCTCAGGCCAGCAAAATGTGGGGACTCAGACCAGCTGAATGTGGGGACTCAGACCAGCAAAATGTGGGGACACAGACCAGCAGAATGTGGTGACTCAGACCGCCTGAATGTGGGGACTCAGACCAGCAAAATGTGGAGACTCAGACCAGAAGAATGTTGGGACTCAGACCAGCAGAATGTGGGGACTCTGACCAGCAGAATGTGGGGACTCAGAGCATCAAAATTTGGGGACTCAGACCAGCAGAATGTGGGGCTCAGACCAGCAGAATGTCGGGGCTCAAACCTGCAGAATATTGGACTCAGACCAGCAGAATGTGGGGACTCAGACCAGCTGAATGTGGGGACTCAGACCAGCAAAATGTGGGGACTCAGGCCAGGAAAATGTGGGGGCTCAGGCCAGCAAAATGTGGGGACTCAGACCGGCAGAATGTGTGGACACAGACCAGCAAAATATGGGGACTCAGACCAGCAAAATGTGGGGACTCAGACCAGCTGAATCTGGGGACTCAGACCAGCAGAATGTGGTGACTCAGACCAGCAGAATTAGGGGACTCAGACCAGCAGAATGTGGGGGCTCAAACCTGCAGAATATTGGACTCAGACCAGCAGAATTTTGGGAGTCAGACCAGCAAAATGTGGAGACTCAGACCTGCAAAATGTTGGGACTCAGACCAGCAGAATGTGGGGATTCAGACCAGCAGAATGTGGGTCTCAGACCAGCAGAAAGTTGGACTCAGACCAGCAGAATGTGGGATCCAGACCAGAAGAATGTGGGACGCAGACCAGCAGAATGTGGGTGCACAGACCAGCAGAATGTGGGGACAGAGAGCATCAAAATGTGGGGACCACGACCAGCTGAATGTGGGGACTCCGACCAGCAGAACGTGGGGACTCAGACCAGCAGAATCTGGGGACTCAGACCAGCAGAATATGGGGACACAGAGCATCAAAATGTGGGGACATAGACCAGCAGAATTTGGTGACTCAGACCAGCAGAATATGGAGACTCAGACCAGCAGAATGTGGGGACTCAGACTAGCAAAATATGGGGACTCACACTAGCAGAATGTGGGGACTCAGACCAGCAGAATGTGGTGACTCAGACCAGCAGAATGTGGGGACTCAGACCAGCAAAATGTGGAGACTCAGACCAGCAGAATGTGGGGACTCAGACCAGCAGAATGTGGGGACTCAGACCAGCAGAATGTGGGGAATCAGAGCATCAAAATGTGGGGACCAAGACCAGCAGAATGTGGGGACACAGACCAGCAGAATTCGGTGACTCAGACCAGCCGAATGTGGGGACTCAGACCAGCAAAATGTGGGGAGTCAGACCAGCAGAATGTGGGACTCAGACCAGCAGAATGTGGGGACTCAGACCAGCAGAATTTGGTGACTCAGACCAGCAGAATGTGCGGCTCACAGCAGCAGAATTTGGGGACACACAGCATCAAATGTTGGGACTCAGACCAGCAGAATGTGGGGACACAGACCAGCAGAATGTGGGGTCTCAGACCAGCAGAATGTGGGGACTCAGACCAGCAGAATGTGGTGACTCAGACCAGCAGAATGTGGGGACTCAGACCAGCGGAATGTGGGGACTCAGCCCAGCAGAATGTGGTGACTCAGAACGGCAGAATGTGGGGACTCAGACCAGCAAAATGTGGAGACTCAGACCAGCAGAATGTTGGGACTCAGACCAGCAGAATGTGGGGACTCAGACCAGCAGAATGTGGGGACTCAGAGCATCAAAATGTGGGGACTCAGACCAGCAGAATGTGGGGCTCAGTCCAGCAGAATGTGGGGACTCAAACCTGTAGAACATTGGACTCAGACCAGCAGAATGTGGGGCTCAGACCAGCAGAATGTCGGGGCTTAAACCTGCAGAATATTGGACTCAGACCAGCAGAATGTGGGGACTCAGACCAGCTGAATTTGGGGACTCAGACCAGCAAAATGTGGGGACTCAGGCCAGCAAAATGTGGGGACTGAGACCAGCTGAATGTGGGGACTCAGACCAGCAAAATGTGGGGACTCAGACAAGCTGAATGTGGGGACTCAGACCAGCAGAATGTGGGGACGCAGACCAGCTGAATGTGGGGACTCAGACCAGCAAAATGTGGGGATTCAGGCCTGCAAAATGTGGGGACACAGACCAGCAAAATGTGGGTTACTCAGACCAGCTGAATGTGGGGACTCAGACCAGCAGAATGTGGGGACTCAGACCAGCAGAATTTGGGGGCTCAGGCCAGCAAAATGTGGGGACTCAGACCGGCAGAATGTGGGGACACAGACCAGCAAAATGTGGGGAATCAGACCAGCAAAATGTGGGGACTCAAACCAGCTGAATGTGCGGGCTCAGACCAGCAGAATGTGGTGACTCAGACCAGCAGAATGTGGGGACTCAGACCATCAGAATGTGGAGACTCAGACCAGCAGAATGTGGGGGCTCAAACCTGCAGAATTTTGGACACAGACCAGCAGAATTTTGGGAGTCAGACCAGCAAAATGTGGAGACTCAGACCAGCAAATTGTGGGGACTCAGACCAGCAGAATGTCGGTCTCAGACTAGCAGAAAGTTGGACTCAGACCAGCAGAATGTGGGATCCAGACCAGCAGAATGTGGGACGCAGACCAGCAGAATGTGGGGGCACAGACCAGCAGAATGTGGGGACACAGAGCATCAAAATGTGAGGACCACGACCAGCGGAATGTGGGGACTCAGAGCATCAAAATGTGGGTACACAGACCAGCAGAATGTGTGGACTCAGACCAGCAGAATGTGGGGACTCAGACCAGCAGAATGTGGGGACACAGAGCATCAAAATGTGGGGACCTAGACCAGCAGAATTTGGTGACTCAGACCAGCAGAATATGGAGACTCAGACCAGCAGAATGTGGGGACTCAGACTAGCAAAATGTGGGGACTCAGACAAGCAGAATTTGGGGACTCAGACCAGCAGAATGTGGGGACTCAGCCCAGCAGAATGTGGTGACTCAGACCGGCAGAATGTGGGGACTCAGACCAGCAAAATGTGGAGACTCAGACCAGCAGAATGTTGGGACTCAGACCAGCAGAATGTGGGGACTCAGACCAGCAGAATGTGGGGACTCAGAGCATCAAAATGTGGGGACTCAGACCAGCAGAATGTGGGGCTCAGTCCAGCAGAATGTGGGGACTCAAACCTGTAGAATATTGGACTCAGACCAGCAGAATGTGGGGCTCAGACCAGCAGAATGTCGGGGCTCAAACCTGCAGAATATTGGACTCAGACCAGCAGAATGTGGGGACTCAGACCAGCTGAATTTGGGGACTCAGACCAGCAAAATGTGGGGACTCAGGCCAGCAAAATGTGGGGACTGAGACCAGCTGAATGTGGGGACTCAGACCAGCAAAATTTGGGGACTCAGACAAGCTGAATGTGGGGACTCAGACCAGCAGAATGTGGGGACGCAGACCAGCTGAATGTGGGGACTCAGACCAGCAAAATTTGGGGATTCAGGCCTGCAAAATGTGGGGACACAGACCAGCAAAATGTGGGTTACTCAGACCAGCTGAATGTGGGGACTTAGAAGAGCAGAATGTGGTGACTCAGACCAGCAGAATGTGGGGACTCAGACCAGCAGAATTTGGGGGCTCAGGCCAGCAAAATGTGGGGACTCAGACCGGCAGAATGTGGGGACACAGACCATCAGAATGTGGGGGCTCAAACCTGCAGAATTTTGGACACAGACCAGCAGAATTTTGGGAGTCAGACCAGCAAAATGTGGAGACTCAGACCAGCAAATAGTGGGGACTCAGACCAGCAGAATCTGGGGATTCAGACCAGCAGAATGTCGGTCTCAGACCAGCAGAAAGTTGGACTCAGACCAGCAGAATGTGGGATCCAGACCAGCAGAATGTGGGGACACAGAGCATCAAAATGTGGGGACCACGACCAGCGGAATGTGGGGACTCAGAGCATTAAAATGTGGGGACTCAGACCAGCAGAATGTGTGGACTCAGACCAGCAGAATGTGGGGACTCAGACCAGCAGAATGTGGGGACACAGAGCATCAAAATGTGGGGACCTAGACCAGCAGAATTTGGTGACTCAGACCAGCAGAATATGGAGACTCAGACCAGCAGAATGTGGGGACTCAGACTAGCAAAATGTGGGGACTCAGACAAGCAGAATTTGGGGACTCAGACCAGCAGAATGTGGTGACTCAGACCAGCAGAATGTGGGGACTCAGACCAGCAGAAGGTGGGGACTCAGACCAGCAGAATGTGGGGACTCAGACCAGCAGAATGTTGGGAATCAGAGCATCAAAATGTGGGGACCAAGACCAGCAGAATGTGGGGACACAGACCAGCAGAATTTGGTGACTCAGACCAGACGAATGTGGGGACTCAGACCAGCAGAATGTGGGGACTCAGACCAGCAGAATGTGGGGACTCAGAGCATCAAAATGTGGGGACTCAGACAAGCAGAATGTGGGGCTCAGACCAGCAGAATGTGGGGACTCAAACCTGTAGAATATTGGACTCAGACCAGCAGAATGTGGGGACTCAGACCAGCCGATTGTGTGTGCTCAAACCTGCAGAATATTGGACTCAGACCAGCAGAATGTGGGGACTCAGACCAGCTGAATGTGGGGACTCAGACCAGCAAAATGTGGGGACTCAGGCCAGCAAAATGTGGGGACTCAGGCCAGCAAAATGTGGGGACTCAGACCAGCTGAATGTGGGGACTCAGACCTGCAAAATGTGGGGACTCAGGCCAGCAAAATGTGGGGTCTCAGACCTGCAAAATGTGGGGTCTCAGACCAGCTGATGGTGGGGACTCAGACCAGCAGAATGTGGTGACTCAGACCAGCAGAATGTGGGGACTCATACCAGCAGAATTTGGGCGCTCAGGCCAGCAAAATGTGGGGACTCAGACCGGCAGAATGTGGGGACACAGACCAGCAGAATGTGGGGACTCAGACCAGCAGAATGTACGGATCAGACCAGCTGAATTTGGGGACTCAGACCAGCAAAATGTGGGGACTCAGGCCAGCAAAATGTGGGGACTCAGTCCAGCTGAATTTGGGGACTCAGACCAGCAGAATGTGGTGACTCAGACCAGCAGAATTTGGGAAACAGACCAGCAGAATGTGGGGGCTCAAACCTGCAGAATGTGGGGATTCAGACCAGCAGAATATGGGGGCTCAAAACTGCAGAATATTGGACTCAGACCAGCAGAATGTGGGGACTCAGACCAGCAGAATGTGTGGATTCAGACCAGCAGAATATGGGTGCTAAGACCAGCAGAATCAGGGGGCTCGAACCTGCAGAATGTGGGACTCAGAACTGCAGAATTTGGGGACTCAGACCAGCAGAATGTGGGGACTCAGACCGGCAGAATGTGGGGAAACAGAGCATCAAAATCTGGGGACCTTGACCAGCAGAATTTCGTGACTCAGACCAGCCGAATGTGGGGACTCAGGCCAGCAAAATGTGGGGACTCAGACCAGCAAAATGTGGGGACTCAGACCAGCAGAATTTGGGGACTCAGACCAGCTGAATGTGGGGACACAGACCAGCAAAATGTGGGGACTCAGGCCAGCAAAATGTGGGGACTCAGACCAGCAGAATGTGGGGACTCAGACCAGCAGAATGTGGGGACTCAGACCAGCAGAATGTGGGGACTCAGACCAGCAGATTGTGGGGACAGAGAGCATCAAAATGTGGGGACCACGACCAGCGGAATGTGGGGACTCAGACCAGCAAAATGTGGGGACTCAGACCAGCAGAATGTGGGGACTCAGACCAGCAGAATGTGGGGACTCAGACCAGCAGATTGTGGGTCACAGAGCATCAAAATGTGGGGACATAGACCAGCAGAATTTGGTGACTCAGACCAGCAGAATATGGAGACTCAGACCAGCAGAATGTGGGGAATCAGACTAGCAAAATGTGGGGACTCAGACCAGCAGAATGTGGGGACTCAGACCAGCAGAATGTGGGGACTCAGACCAGCAGAATGTTGGGAATCAGAGCATCAAAATGTGGGGAACAAGACCAGCAGAATGTGGGGACACAGACCGGCAGAATTTGGTGACTCAGACCAGCCGAATGTGGGGACTCAGACCAGCAGAATGTGGGGACTCAGACCAGCAGAATGTGGGGACTCAGAGCATCAAAATGTGGGGACTCAGACCAGTAGAATTTGGGGCTCAGACCAGCAGAATGTGGGGATTCAAACCTGGAGAATATTGGACACAGACCAGCAGAATGTGGTGACTCAGACCAGCAGAATGTGGGGGCTCAAACCTGCAGAATATTGGACTCAGACCAGCAGAATGTGGGGACTCAGACCAGCTGAATGTGGGGACTCAGACCAGCAAAATGTGGGGACTCAGGGCAGCAAAATGTGGGGACTCAGACCAGCTGAATGTGTGGACTCAGACCAGCAGAATGTGGGGACTCAGACCAGCTGAATGTGGGGACTCAGACCTGCAAAATATGGGGACTCAGGCCAGCAAAATGTGGGGACGCAGACCAGCAAAATGTGGGGTCTCAGACCAGCTGAATGTGGGGACTCAGACCAGCAGAATTTGGTGACTAAGACCAGCAGAATGTGGGGACTCAGACCAGCAGAATTTGGGCGCTCAGGCCAGCAGAATGTGGGGACACAAACCAGCGGAATGTGGGGATTCAGACCAGCAGAATGTAGGGACTCAGACCAGCTGAATGTGGGGACTCAGACCAGCAAAATGTGGGGACTCAGACCAGCAGAATGTGGTGACTCAGACCGCCAGAATGTGGGGACTCAGACCAGCAAAATGTGGAGACTCAGACCAGCAGAATGTTGGGACTCAGACCAGCAGAATGTGGGGACTCTGACCAGCAGAATGTGGGGACTCAGAGCATCAAAATGTGGGGACTCAGACCAGCATAATGTGGGGCTCAGACCAGCAGAATGTCGGGGCTCAAACCTGCAGAATATTGGACTCAGACCAGCAGAATGTGGGGACTCAGACCAGCTGAATGTGGGGACTCAGACCAGCAGAATGTGGGGACTCATACCAGCAGAATTTGGGCGCTCAGGCCAGCAAAATGTGGGGACTCAGACCGGCAGAATGTGGGGACACAGACCAGCAGAATGTGGGGACTCAGACCAGCAGAATGTACGGATCAGACCAGCTGAATTTGGGGACTCAGACCAGCAAAATGTGGGGACTCAGGCCAGCAAAATGTGGGGACTCAGTCCAGCTGAATTTGGGGACTCAGACCAGCAGAATGTGGTGACTCAGACCAGCAGAATTTGGGAAACAGACCAGCAGAATGTGGGGGCACAAACCTGCAGAATGTGGGGATTCAGACCAGCAGAATATGGGGGCTCAAAACTGCAGAATATTGGACTCAGACCAGCAGAATGTGGGGACTCAGACCAGCAGAATGTGTGGATTCAGACCAGCAGAATATGGGTGCTAAGACCAGCAGAATCTGGGGGCTCGAACCTGCAGAATGTGGGACTCAGAACTGCAGAATTTGGGGACTCAGACCAGCAGAATGTGGGGACTCAGACCGGCAGAATGTGGGGAAACAGAGCATCAAAATGTGGGGACCTTGACCAGCAGAATTTCGTGACTCAGACCAGCCGAATGTGGGGACTCAGGCCAGCAAAATGTGGGGACTCAGACCAGCAAAATGTGGGGACTCAGACCAGCAGAATTTGGGGACTCAGACCAGCTGAATGTGGGGACACAGACCAGCAAAATGTGGGGACTCAGGCCAGCAAAATGTGGGGACTCAGACCAGCAGAATGTGGGGACTCAGACCAGCAGAATGTGGGGACTCAGACCAGCAGAATGTGGGGACTCAGACCAGCAGATTGTGGGGACACAGAGCATCAAAATGTGGGGACCTGACCAGCGGAATGTGGGGACTCAGACCAGCAAAATGTGGGGACTCAGACCAGCAGAATGTGGGGACTCAGACCAGCAGAATGTGGGGACTCAGACCAGCAGATTGTGGGGACACAGAGCATCAAAATGTGGGGACATAGACCAGCAGAATTTGGTGACTCAGACCAGCAGAATATGGAGACTCAGACCAGCAGAATGTGGGGACTCAGACTAGCAAAATGTGGGGACTCAGACCAGCAGAATGTGGGGACTCAGACCAGCAGAATGTGGGGACTCAGACCAGCAGAATGTGGGGAATCAGAGCATCAAAATGTGGGGAACAAGACCAGCAGAATGTGGGGACACAGACCAGCAGAATTTGGTGACTCAGACCTGCCGAATGTGGGGACTCAGACCAGCAGAATGTGGGGACTCAGACCAGCAGAATGTGGGGACTCAGAGCATCAAAATGTGGGGACTCAGACCAGTAGAATTTGGGGCTCAGACCAGCAGAATGTGGGGATTCAAACCTGGAGAATAGTGGACACAGACCAGCAGAATGTGGTGACTCAGACCAGCAGAATGTGGGGGCTCAAACCTGCAGAATATTGGACTCAGACCAGCAGAATGTGGGGACTCAGACCAGCTGAATGTGGGGACTCAGACCAGCTAAATGTGGGGACTCAGGGCAGCAAAATGTGGGGACTCAGACCAGCTGAATGTGGGGACTCAGACCAGCAGAATGTGGGGACTCAGACCAGCTGAATGTGGGGACTCAGACCTGCAAAATATGGGGACTCAGGCCAGCAAAATGTGGGGACGCAGACCAGCAAAATGTGGTGTCTCAGACCAGCTGAATGTGGGGACTCAGACCAGCAGAATTTGGTGACTAAGACCAGCAGAATGTGGGGACTCAGACCAGCAGAATTTGGGCGCTCAGGCCAGCAAAATGTGGGGACTCAGACCGGCAGAATGTGGGCACACAAACCAGCAGAATGTGGGGACTCAGACCAGCAGAATGTAGGGACTCAGACCAGCTGAATGTGGGGACTCAGACCAGCAAAATGTGGGGACTCAGACCAGCAGAATGTGGTGACTCAGACCGCCAGAATGTGGGGACTCAGACCAGCAAAATGTGGGGACTCTGACCAGCAGAATGTGGGGACTCAGAGCATCAAAATGTGGGGACTCAGACCAGCAGAATGTTGGGCTCAGACCAGCAGAATGTCGGGGCTCAAACCTGCAGAATATTGGACTCAGACCAGCAGAATGTGGGGACTCAGACCATCTGAATGTGGGGACTCAGACCAGCAAAATGTGGGGACTCAGGCCAGGAAAATGTGGGGACTCAGACCAGCTGAATGTGGGGACTCAGACCAGCAAAATGTGGGGACTCAGACCAGCTGCATGTGGGGACTCAGACCAGCAGAATGTGGGGACGCAGACCAGCTGAATGTGGTGACACAGACCAGCAATATATGGGGATTCAGGCCTGCAAAATGTGGGGTCTCAGACCAGCAAAATGTGGGTTACTCAGACCAGCTGAATGTGGGGCCTTAGACCAGCAGAATGTGGTGACTCCGACCAGCAGAATGTGGGGACTCAGGCCAGCAGAATGTGGGGGCTCAGGCCAGCAACATGTGGGGACTCAGACCGGCAGAATGTGGGGACACAGACCAGCAAAATGTGGGGACTCAGACCAGCAAAATGTGGGGACTCAGACCAGCTGAATGTGGGGACTCAGACCAGCAGAATATGGTGACTCAGACCAGCAGAATGTGGGGACACAGACCATCAGAATGTGGGGGCTCAAACCTGCAGAATATTGGACACAGACCAGCAGAATTTTGGGAGTCAGACCAGCAAAATGTGGAGACTCAGACCAGCAAAATGTGGGGACTCAGACCAGTAGAATTTGGGGATTCAGACCAGCAGAATGTGGGTCTCAGATCAGCAGAAAGTTGGACTCAGACCAGCGGAATGTGGGATCCATACCAGCAGAATGTGGGACGCAGACCAGCAGAATGTGGGGGCACAGACCAGCAGAATGTGGGGACACAGAGCATCAAAATGTGGGGACCACGACCAGCGGAATGTGGGGACTCAGACCAGCAAAATGTGGGGACTCTGACCAGCAGAATGTGGGGACTCAGACCAGCAGAATGTGGGGACTCAGACCAGCAGAATGTGGGGACACAGAGCATCAAAATGTGGTGACTCAGACCAGCAGAATTTGGTGACTCAGACCAGCAGAATATGGAGACTCAGATCAGCAGAATGTGGGGACTCAGACTAGCAAAATGTGGGGACTCAGACTAGCAGAAGTGCGGACTCAGACCAGCAGAATGTGGGGACTCAGACCAGCAGAATTTGGGGACTCAGACCAGCAACATGTGGGGACTCGGACCAGCAGAATTTGGGGACTCAGACCAGCAGAATGTAGGGACTCCGACCAGCTGAATGTGGGGACTCAGACCAGCAAAATGTGGGGACTCAGGCCAGCAAAATGTGGGGACTCATGCCAGCAAAATGTGGGGTCTCAGACCAGCAAAATGTGGGGTCTCAGACCAGCTGAATGTGGGGACTCAGACCAGCAGAATTTGGTGACTCAGACCAGCAGAATGTGGGGACTCAGACCAGCAGAATTTGGGCGCACAGGCCAGCAAAATGTGGGGACTCAGACCAGCAGAATGTGGGGACACAGACCAGCAGAATGTGGTGACTCAGACCAGCAGAATTAGGGGAATCAGACCAGCAGAATGTGGGGGCTCAAACCTGCAGAATGTGGGGATTCAGAGCAGCAGAATATGGGGGCTCAAAACTGCAGAATATTGGACCCAGACCAGCAGAATGTGGGGACTCAGACCAGCAGAATGTGGGGATTCAGACCAGCAGAATATGGGTGCTAAGACCAGCAGAATCTGGGGGCTCGAACCTGCAGAATGTGGGACTCAGAACTGCAGAATTTGGGGACTCAGACCAGCAGAATGTGGGGAAACAGAGCATCAAAATGTGGGGACCTTGACCAGCAGAATTTGGTGACTCAGACCAGCAGAATGTGGGGACTCAGGCCAGCAAAATGTGGGGACTCAGACCAGCAAAATGTGGGGACTCAGACCAGCAGAATGTGGGGACTCAGACCAGCAGAATGTGCGGACTCAGACCAGCTGAATTTGGGGACTCAGACCAGCAAAATGTGGGGACTCAGGCCAGCAAAATGTGGGGACTCAGACCAGCAGAATGTGGTGACTCAGACCAGCAGAATGTGGGGCCTCAAACCTGTAGAATATTGGACTCAGACCAGCAGAATGTGGGGACTCAGACCAGCAGAATGTGGGGACTCAGACCAGCAGAATGTGGTGACTCAGACCAGCAGAATGTGGGGACTCATACCAGCAGAATTTGGGCGCTCAGGCCAGCAAAATGTGGGGACTCAGACCGGCAGAATGTGGGGACACAGACCAGCAGAATGTGGGGACTCAGACCAGCAGAATGTACGGATCAGACCAGCTGAATGTGGGGACTCAGACCAGCAAAATGTGGGGACTCAGGCCAGCAAAATGTGGGGACTCAGACCAGCTGAATTTGGGGACTCAGACCAGCAGAATGTGGTGACTCAGACCAGCAGAATTTGGGGAATCAGACCAGCAGAATGTGGGGGCTCAAACCTGCAGAATGTGGGGATTCAGACCAGCAGAATATGGGGGCTCAAAACTGCAGAATATTGGACGCAGACCAGCAGAATGTGGGGACTCAGACCAGCAGAATGTGGGGACTCAGACCGGCAGAATGTGGGAAAACAGAGCATCAAAATGTGGGGACCTTGACCAGCAGAATTTCGTGACTCAGACCAGCCGAATGTGGGGACTCAGGCCAGCAAAATGTGGGGACTCAGACCAGCAAAATGTGGGGACTCAGACCAGCAGAATGTGGGGACTCAGACCAGCAGAATGTGGGGACTCAGACCAGCAGAATGTGGGGACGCAGACCAGCTGAATGTGGTGACTCAGACCAGCAATATATGGGGATTCAGGCCTGCAAAATGTGGGGTCTCAGACCAGCAAAATGTGGGTTACTCAGACCAGCTGAATGTGGGGCCTTAGACCAGCAGAATGTGGTGACTCCGACCAGCAGAATGTGGGGACTCAGGCCAGCAGAATGTGGGGGCTCAGGCCACCAACATGTGGGGACTCAGACCGGCAGAATGTGGGGACACAGACCAGCAAAATGTGGGGACTCAGACCAGCAAAATGTGGGGACTCAGACCAGCTGAATGTGGGGACACAGACCAGCAGAATATGGTGACTCAGACCAGCAGAATGTGGGGACTCAGACCATCAGAATGTGGGGGCTCAAACCTGCAGAATATTGGACACAGACCAGCAGAATTTTGGGAGTCAGACCAGCAAAATGTGGAGACTCAGACCAGCAAAATGTGGGGACTCAGACCAGTAGAATTTGGGGATTCAGACCAGCAGAATGTGGGTCTCAGACCAGCAGAAAGTTGGACTCAGACCAGCAGAATTTGGGATCCAGACCAGCAGCATGTGGGACGCAGACCAGCAGAATGTGGGCGCTCAGGCCAGCAAAATGTGGGGACTCAGACCAGAAGAATGTGGGGACACAGACCAGCAGAATGTGGGGACTCAGACCAGCAGAATGTGGGGACTCAGGCCAGCAAAATGTGGGGACTCAGACCAGCTGAATTTGGGGACTCAGACCAGCAGAACGTGGTGACTCAGACCAGCAGAATTTGGGGAATCAGACAAGCAGAATGTGGGGATTCAGACCAGCAGAATATGGGGGCTCAAAACTGCAGAATATTGGACTCAGACCAGCAGAATGTGGGGACTCAGACCAGCAGAATGTGGGGATTCAGACCAGCAGAATATGGGTGCTCAGACCAGCAGAATCTGGGGGCTCGAACCTGCAGAATGTGGGACTCAGAACTGCAGAATTTGGGGACTCAGACCAGCAGAATGTGGGGAAACAGAGCATCAAACTGTGGGGAGCTTGACCAGCAGAATTATGTGACTCAGACCAGCAGAATGTGGGGACTCAGGCCAGCAAAATGTGGGGACTCAGACCAGCAAAATGTGGGGACTCAGACCAGCAGAATGTGGGGACTCAGACAAGCAGAATGTGCGGACACAGACCAGCTGAATGTGGGGACTCAGACCAGCAAAATGTGGGGACTCAGGCCAGCAAAATGGGGGGACTCAGACCAGCAGAATGTGGGGACTCAGACCAGCAGAATGTGGTGACTCAGACCAGCAGAATGTGGGGACTCAGAGCATCAAAATATGGGGACTCAGTCCAGCAGAATGTGGGGCTCAGACCAGCAGAATGTTTGGCCTCAAACCTGTAGAATATTGGACTCAGACCAGCAGAATGTGGGGAATCAGACCAGCAGAATATGGGGGCTCGAACCTGCAGAATATTGGACTCAGACCAGCAGAATGTGGGGACTCAGACCAGCTGAATGTGGGGACTCAGACCAGCAAAATGTGGGGACTCAGACCAGCTGAATGTGGGGACTCAGACCAGCAGAATGTGGGGACTCAGACCAGCTGCATGTGGTGACTCAGACCTGCAAAATGTGGAGACTCATGCCAGCAAAATGTGGGGTCTCAGACCAGCAAAATGTGGGGACTCAGACCAGCTGAATGTGGGGACTCAGACCAGCAGAATGTGGGGACTCAGACCAGCTGAATGTGGTGACTCAGACCTGCAAAATGTGGAGACTCATGTCAGCAAAATGTGGGGTCTCAGACCAGCAAAATGTGGGGTCTCAGACCAGCTGAATGTGGGGACTCTGACCAGCAGAATGTGGTGACTCAGACCAGCAGAATGTGGGGACTCAGACCAGCAGAATTTGGGCGCACAGGCCAGCAAAATGTGGGGACTCAGACCAGCAGAATGTGGGGACACAGACCAGCAGAATGTGGTGACTCAGACCAGCAGAATTTGGGGAATCAGACCACCAGAATGTGGGGGCTTAAACCTGCAGAATGTGGGGATTCAGACCAGCAGAATATGGGGGCTCAAAACTGCTGAATATTGGACTCAGACCAGCAGAATGTGGGGACCCAGACCAGCAGAATGTAGGGACTCCGACCAGCTGAATGTGGGGACTCATCCCAGCAAAATGTGGGGACCCAGGACAGCAAAATGTGGGGTCTCAGACCAGCAAAATGTGGGGTCTCAGACCAGCTGAATGTGGGGACTCAGACCAGCAAAATGTGGTGACTCAGACCAGCAGAATGTGGGGACTCAGACCAGCAGAATTTGGGCGCACAGGCCAGCAAAATGTGGGGACTCAGACAAGCAGAACGTGGGGACACAGACCAGCAGAATGTGGGGACTCAGACCAGCAGAATGTAGGGACTCCGACCAGCTGAATGTGGGGACTCAGACCAGCAAAATGTGGGGACTCAGGCCAGCAAAATGTGGGGACTCAGACCAGCAAAATGTGGGGACTCAGACCAGCTGAATTTGGGGACTCAGACCAGCAGAATGTGGTGACACAGACCAGCTGAATTTGGGGAATCAGACCAGCAGAATGTGGGGGCTCAAACCTGCAGAATGTGGGGACTCAGACCAGCAAAATGTGGGGACACAGACCAGCTGAATGTGGGGACTCAGACCAGCAGAATATGGTGACTCAGACCAGCAGAATGTGGGGACTCAGACCATCAGAATGTGGGGGCTCAAACCTGCAGAATATTGGACACAGACCAGCAGAATTTTGGGAGTCAGACCAGCAAAATGTGGAGACTCAGACCAGCAAAATGTGGGGACTCAGACCAGTAGAATTTGGGGATTCAGACCAGCAGAATGTGAGTCTCAGATCAGCAGAATGTTGGACTCAGACCAGCAGAATGTGGGATCCATACCAGCAGAATGTGGGACGCAGACCAGCAGAATGTGGGGGCACAGACCAGCAGAATGTGGGGACACAGAGCATCAAAATGTGGGGACCACGACCAGCGGAATGTGGGGACTCAGACCAGCAAAATGTGGGGACTCAGACCAGCAGAATGTGGGGACTCAGACCAGCAGAATGTGGGGACTCAGACCAGCAGAATGTGGGGACACAGAGCATCAAAATGTGGGGACCTAGACCAGCAGAATTTGGTGACTCAGACCAGCAGAATATGGAGACTCAGACCAGCAGAATGTGGGGACTCAGACTAGCAAAATGTGGGGACTCAGACTAGCAGAAGTGCGGACTCAGACCAGCAGAATGTGGGGACTCAGACCAGCAGAATTTGGGGACTCAGACCAGCAACATGTGGGGACTCGGACCAGCAGAATTTGGGGACTCAGACCAGCAGAATGTAGGGACTCCGACCAGCTGAATGTGGGGACTCAGACCAGCAAAATGTGGGGACTCAGGCCAGCAAAATTTGGGGACTCATGCCAGCAAAATGTGGGGTCTCAGACCAGCAAAATGTGGGGTCTCAGACCAGCTGAATGTTGGGACTCAGACCAGCAGAATATGGTGACTCAGACCAGCAGAATGTGGGGACTCAAACCAGCAGAATTTGGGCGCACAGGCCAGCAAAATGTGGGGACTCAGACCAGCAGAATGTGGGGACACAGACCAGCAGAATGTGGTGACTCAGACCAGCAGAATTAGGGGAATCAGACCAGCAGAATGTGGGGGCTCAAACCTGCAGAATGTGGGGATTCAGAGCAGCAGAATATGGGGGCTCAGACCAGCAGAATGTGGGGACACAGAGCATCAAAATGTGGGGACCTAGACCAGCAGAATTTGGTGACTCAGACCAGCAGAATATGGAGACTCAGACCAGCAGAATGTGGGGACTCAGACTAGCAAAATGTGGGGACTCAGACTAGCAGAAGTGCGGACTCAGACCAGCAGAATGTGGGGACTCAGACCAGCAGAATTTGGGGACTCAGACCAGCAACATGTGGGGACTCGGACCAGCAGAATTTGGGGACTCAGACCAGCAGAATGTAGGGACTCCGACCAGCTGAATGTGGGGACTCAGACCAGCAAAATGTGGGGACTCAGGCCAGCAAAATTTGGGGACTCATGCCAGCAAAATGTGGGGTCTCAGACCAGCAAAATGTGGGGTCTCAGACCAGCTGAATGTTGGGACTCAGACCAGCAGAATATGGTGACTCAGACCAGCAGAATGTGGGGACTCAAACCAGCAGAATTTGGGCGCACAGGCCAGCAAAATGTGGGGACTCAGACCAGCAGAATGTGGGGACACAGACCAGCAGAATGTGGTGACTCAGACCAGCAGAATTAGGGGAATCAGACCAGCAGAATGTGGGGGCTCAAACCTGCAGAATGTGGGGATTCAGAGCAGCAGAATATGGGGGCTCAAAACTGCAGAATATTGGACCCAGACCAGCAGAATGTGGGGACTCAGACCAGCAGAATGTGGGGATTCAGACCAGCAGAATATGGGTGCTAAGACCAGCAGAATCTGGGGGCTCGAACCTGCAGAATGTGGGACTCAGAACTGCTGAATTTGGGGACTCAGACCAGCAGAATGTGGGGAAACAGAGCATCAAAATGTGGGGACCTTGACCAGCAGAATTTGGTGACTCAGACCAGCAGAATGTGGGGACTCAGGCCAGCAAAATGTGGGGACTCAGACCAGCAAAATGTGGGGACTCAGACCAGCAGAATGTGGGGACTCAGACCAGCAGAATGTGCGGACTCAGACCAGCTGAATTTGGGGACTCAGACCAGCAAAATGTGGGGACTCAGGCCAGCAAAATGTGGGGACTCAGACCAGCAGAATGTGGGGACTCAGACCAGCAGAATGTGGTGACTCAGACCAGCAGAATGTGGGGCCTCAAACCTGTAGAATATTGGACTCAGACCAGCAGAATGAGGGGACTCAGACCAGCAGAATGTGGGGACTCAGACCAGCAGAATGTGGTGACTCAGACCAGCAGAATGTGGGGACTCATACCAGCAGAATTTGGGCGCTCAGGCCAGCAAAATGTGGGGACTCAGACCGGCAGAATGTGGGGACACAGACCAGCAGAATGTGGGGATTCAGACCAGCAGAATGTACGGATCAGACCAGCTGAATGTGGGGACTCAGACCAGCAAAATGTGGGGACTCAGGCCAGCAAAATGTGGGGACTCAGACCAGCTGAATTTGGGGACTCAGACCAGCAGAATGTGGTGACTCAGACCAGCAGAATTTGGGGAATCAGACCAGCAGAATGTGGGGGCTCAAACCTGCAGAATGTGGGGATTCAGACCAGCAGAATATGGGGGCTCAAAACTGCAGAATATTGGACGCAGACCAGCAGAATGTGGGGACTCAGACCAGCAGAATGTGGGGATTCAGACCAGCAGAATATGGGTGCTAAGACCTGCAGAATCTGGGGGCTCGAACCTGCAGAATGTGGGACTCAGACCAGCAGAATGTGGGGACTCAGACCAGCAGAATTTGGGGACTCAGACCAGCAACATGTGGGGACTCAGACCAGCAGAATTTGGGGACTCAGACCAGCAGAATGTAGGGACTCCGACCAGCTGAATGTGGGGACTCAGACCAGCAAAATGTGGGGACTCAGGCCAGCAAAATGTGGGGACTCATGCCAGCAAAATGTGGGGTCTCAGACCAGCAAAATGTGGGGTCTCAGACCAGCTGAATGCGGGGACTCAGACCAGCAGAATGTGGTGACTCAGACCAGCAGAATGTGGGGACTCAGACCAGCAGAACTTGGGCGCACAGGCCAGCAAAATGTGGGGACTCAGACAAGCAGAATGTGGGGACACAGACCAGCAGAATGTGGTGACTCAGACCAGCAGAATTAGGGGAATCAGACCAGCAGAATGTGGGGGCTCAAACCTGCAGAATGTGGGGATTCAGACCAGCAGAATATGGGGGCTCAAAACTGCAGAATATTGGACTCAGACCAGCAGAATGTGGGGACTCAGACCAGCAGAATGTGTGGATTCAGACCAGCAGAATATGGGTGCTAAGACCAGCAGAATCTGGGGGCTCGAACCTGCAGAATGTGGGACTCAGAACTGCAGAATTTGGGGACTCAGACCAGCAGAATGTGGGGAAACAGAGCATCAAAATGTGGGGACCTTGACCAGCAGAATTTGGTGACTCAGACCAGCAGAATGTGGGGACTCAGGCCAGCAAAATGTGGGTACTCAGACCAGCAAAATGTGGGGACTCAGACCAGCAGAATGTGGGGACTCAGACCAGCAGAATGTGCGGACTCAGACCAGCTGAATTTGGGGACTCAGACCAGCAAAATTTGGGGACTCAGGCCAGCAAAATGTGGGGACTCAGACCAGCAGAATGTGGGGACTCAGACCAGCAGAATGTGTTGACTCAGACCAGCAGAATGTGGGGACACAGAGCATCAAAATGTGGGACTCAGACCAGCAGAATGTGGGGCTCAGACCAGCAGAATGTGGGGCCTCAAACCTGTAGAATATTGGACTCAGACCAGCAGAATGTGGGGACTCAGACCAGCAGAATGTGGGGACTCAGACCAGCAGAATGTGGTGACTCAGACGAGCAGAATGTGGGGACTCATACCAGCAGAATTTGGGCGCTCAGGCCACCAAAATGTGGGGACTCAGACCGGCAGAATGTGGGGACACAGACCAGCAGAATGTGGGGTCTCAGACCAGCAGAATGTACGGATCAGACCAGCTGAATGTGGGGACTCTGACCAGCAAAATGTGGGGACTCAGGCCAGCAAAATGTGGGGACTCAGACCAGCTGAACTTGGGGACTCAGACCAGCAGAATGTGGTGACTCAGACTAGCAGAATTTGGGGAATCAGACCAGCAGAATGTGAGGGCTCAAACCTGCAGAATGTGGGGATTCAGACCAGCAGAATATGGGGTTCAAAACTGCAGAATATTGGACGCAGACCAGCAGAATGTGGGGACTCAGACCAGCAGAATGTGGGGATTCAGACCAGCAGAATATGGGTGCTAAGACCAGCAGAATCTGGGGGCTCGAACCTACAGAATGTGGGACTCAGAACTGCAGAATTTGGGGACTCAGACCAGCAGAATGTGGGGACTCAGACCGGCCGAAAGTGGGAAAACAGAGCATCAAAATTTGGGGACCTTGACCAGCAGAATTTCGTGACTCAGACCAGCCGAATGTGGGGACTCAGGCCAGCAGAATGTGGTGACTCAGACCAGCAGAATGTGGGGACTCAGACCAGCAAAATGTGGAGACTCAGACCAGCAGAATGTGGGGACTCAGACCAGCAGAATGTGGGGACTCAGACCAGCAGAATGTGGGGACTCAGACCAGCAGATTGTGGGGACACAGAGCATCAAAATGTGGGCACCATGACCAGCGGAATGTGGGGACTCAGACCAGCAAAATGTGGGGACTCAGACCAGCAGAATGTGGGGACTCAGACCAGCAGAATGTGGGGACTCAGACCAGCAGATTGTGGGGACACAGAGCATCAAAATATAGGGACATAGACCAGCAGAATTTGGTGACTCAGACCAGCGGAATATGGAGACTCAGACCAGCAGAATGTGGGGACTCAGACTAGCAAAATGTGGGGACTCAGACTAGCAGAATGTGGGGACTCAGACCAGCAGAATGTGGTGACTCAGACCAGCAGAATGTGGGGACTCAGACCAGCAAAATGTGGAGACTCAGACCAGCAGAATGTGGGGACTCAGACCAGCAGAACGTGGGGACTCAGAGCATTAAAATGTGGGGAACAAGACCAGCAGAATGTGGGGACACAGACCAGCAGAATGTGGGGACACAGACCAGCAGAATTTGGTGACTCAGACCAGCAGAATGTGGGGACTCAGACCAGCTGAATGTGGGGACTCAGACCAGCAAAATGTGGGGACTCAGACCAGCAAAATGTGGGGACTCAGACCAGCAGAATGTGGGGACTCAGACCAGCTGAATGTGGGGACTCAGACCTGCAAAATATGGGGACTCAGGCCAGCAAAATGTGGGGACGCAGTCCAGCAAAATGTGGGGTCTCAGACCAGCTGAATGTTGGGACTCAGACCAGCAGAATGTGGTGACTCAGACCAGCAGAATGTGGGGAGTCAGACCAGCAGAATTTGGGCGCTCAGGCCAGCAAAATGTGGGGATTCAGACCGGCAGAATATGGGGACACAGACCAGCAGAATGTGGGGACTCAGACCAACAGAATGTAGGGACTCAGACCAGCTGAATGTGGGGACTCAGACCAGCAAAATGTGGGGACTCAGACCAGCAGAATGTGGTGACTCAGACCGCCAGAATGTGGGGACTCAGACCAGCAAAATGTGGAGACTCAGACCAGCAGAATGTGGGGACTCAGACCAGCAGAATGTGGGCATTCAGACCAGCAGAATATGGGTGATAAGACCAGCAGAATCTGGGGGCTCGAACCTGCAGAATGTGGGACTCAGAACTGCAGAATTTGGGGACTCAGACCAGCAGAATGTGGGGAAACAGAGCATCAAAATGTGGGGACCTTGACCAGCAGAATGTGGGGACACAGACCAGCAGAAAGTGGGGACTCAGACCAGCAGAATGTAGGGACTCCGACCAGCTGAATGTGGGGACTCATCCCAGCAAAATGTGGGGACTCAGGCCAGCAAAATGTGGGGTCTCAGACCAGCAAAATGTGGGGTCTCAGACCAGCTGAATGTGGGGACTCAGACCAGCAGAATGTGGTGACTCAGACTAGCAGAATGTGGGGACTCAGACCAGCAGAATTTGGTCGCACAGGCCAGCAAAATGTGGGGACTCAGACCAGCAGAATGTGGGGACACAGACCAGCAGAATGTGGGGACTCAGGCCAGCAGAATGTAGGGACTCCGACCAGCTGAATGTGGGGACTGAGACCAGCAAAATGTGGGGACTCAGGCCAGCAAAATGTGGGGACTCAGACCAGCAAAATGTGGGGACTCAGACCAGCTGAATTTGGGGACACAGACCAGCAGAATGTGGTGACTCAGACCAGCTGAATTTGGGGAATCAGACCAGCAGAATGTGGGGGCTCAAACCTGCAGAATGTGGGATTCAGACCAGCAGAATATGGGTGCTAAGACCAGCAGAGTCTGGGGGCTCGAACCTGCAGAATGTGGGACTCAGAACTGCAGAATTTGGGGACTCAGACGAGCAGAATGTGGGGACTCAGACCGGCAGAATGTGGGGAAACAGAGCATCAAAATGTGGGGACCTTGACCAGCAGAATTTCGTGACTCAGACCAGCAAAATGTGGGGACTCAGGCCAGCAAAATGTGGGGACTCAGACCAGCAGAATGTGGGGACTCAGACCAGCAGAATGTGGTGACTCAGACCAGCAGAATGTGGGGCTCAGACCAGCAGAATGTGGGGCCTCAAACCTGTAGAATATTGGACTCAGACCAGCAGAATGTGGGGACTCAGACCAGCAGAATGTGGGGGCTCAAACCTGCAGAATATTGGACTCAGACCAGCAGAATGTGGGGACTCAGACCAGCTGAATGTGGGGACTCAGACCAGCAAAATGTGGGGACTCAGGCCAGAAAAATGTGGGGACTCAGACCAGCAGAATGTGTGGACTCCGACCAGCAAAATGTGGGGACTCAGACCAGCAGAATGTGGGGCTCAGACCAGCAGAATGTTTGGCCTCAAACCTGTAGAATATTGGACTCAGACCAGCAGAATGTGGGGACTCAGACCAGCAGAATATGGGGGCTCGAACCTGCAGAATATTGGACTCAGACCAGCAGAATGTGGGGACTCAGACCAGCTGAATGTGGGGACTCAGACCAGCAAAATGTGGGGACTCAGACCAGCTGAATGTGGGGACTCAGACCAGCAGAATGTGGGGACTCAGACCAGCTGCATGTGGTGACTCAGACCTGCAAAATGTGGAGACTCATGCCAGCAAAATGTGGAGACTCAGACCAGCAGAATGTGGGGACACAGACCAGCAGAATGTGGTGACTCAGACCAGCAGAATTTGGGGAATCAGACCAGCAGAATGTGGGGGCTTAAACCTGCAGAATGTGGGGATTCAGACCAGCAGAATATGGGGGCTCAAAACTGCAGAATATTGGACTCAGACCAGCAGAATGTGGGGACTCAGACCAGCAGAATGTGGGCATTCAGACCAGCAGAATATGGGTGATAAGACCAGCAGAATCTGGGGGCTCGAACCTGCAGAATGTGGGACTCAGAACTGCAGAATTTGGGGACTCAGACCAGCAGAATGTGGGGAAACAGAGCATCAAAATGTGGGGACCTTGACCAGCAGAATGTGGGGACACAGACCAGCAGAAAGTGGGGACTCAGACCAGCAGAATGTAGGGACTCCGACCAGCTGAATGTGGGGACTCATCCCAGCAAAATGTGGGGACTCAGGCCAGCAAAATGTGGGGTCTCAGACCAGCAAAATGTGGGGTCTCAGACCAGCTGAATGTGGGGACTCAGACCAGCAGAATGTGGTGACTCAGACTAGCAGAATGTGGGGACTCAGACCAGCAGAATTTGGTCGCACAGGCCAGCAAAATGTGGGGACTCAGACCAGCAGAATGTGGGGACACAGACCAGCAGAATGTGGGGACTCAGGCCAGCAGAATGTAGGGACTCCGACCAGCTGAATGTGGGGACTCAGACCAGCAAAATGTGGGGACTCAGGCCAGCAAAATGTGGGGACTCAGACCAGCAAAATGTGGGGACTCAGACCAGCTGAATTTGGGGACACAGACCAGCAGAATGTGGTGACTCAGACCAGCTGAATTTGGGGAATCAGACCAGCAGAATGTGGGGGCTCAAACCTGCAGAATGTGGGATTCAGACCAGCAGAATATGGGTGCTAAGACCAGCAGAGTCTGGGGGCTCGAACCTGCAGAATGTGGGACTCAGAACTGCAGAATTTGGGGACTCAGACGAGCAGAATGTGGGGACTCAGACCGGCAGAATGTGGGGAAACAGAGCATCAAAATGTGGGGACCTTGACCAGCAGAATTTCGTGACTCAGACCAGCAGAATGTGGGGACTCAGGCCAGCAAAATGTGGGGACTCAGACCAGCAAAATGTGGGGACTCAGACCAGCAGAATGTGGGGACTCAGACCAGCAGAATGTGCGGACTCAGACCAGCTGAATGTGGGGACTCAGACCAGCAAAATGTGGGGACTCAGACCCGAAGAATGTGGTGACTCAGACCAGCAGAATGTGGGGACTCAGACCAGCAGAATGTGGGGATTCAGACCAGCAGAATGTGGGGACTCAGACCAGCAGAATGTGGGGATTCAGACCAGCAGAATGTGGGCGTCAGACCAGCAGAAAGTGGTGACACAGATCAGCAGAAATTGACGGCTCAAAGCAGCAAATTGTGGGCGTCAGACTAGCATAATTTGGGGGATCAGAACAGCAGACTGTAGGACTCAGAAGAGCAAAATGTGGGGACTCAGACCAGCAAAATATGTGGACTCAGACCACCAGAACATGGTGACTCAGACCAGCAGAATGTGGGGACTCAGACCAGCAGAATGTCGGGATTCAGACAAGCAGAATGTGGGTCTCAGACCAGCTGAAAGTTGGACTCAGACCAGCAGAATGTCGGATCCAGACCAGCAGAATGTGGGACTCAGACCAGCAGAATGTGGGGGCACAGACCGGCAGAAATTGTGGACACTGAGCATCAAAATGTGGGGACCACGACCAGCGGAATGTGCGGACTCAGACCAGCAAAATGTGGGGACTCAGACGAGCAGAATGTGGGGACTCAGACCAGCAGAATGTGGGGACTCAGACCAGCAGAATGTGGGGACACAGAGCATCAAAATGTGTGGACCTAGACCAGCAGAATTTGGTCACTCAGACCAGCAGAATATGGAGACTCAGACCAGCAGAATGTGGGGACTCAGACCAGCAGAATGTGGGGACTCAGACCAGCAGAATTTGGTCGCACAGGCCAGCAAAATGTGGGGACTCAGACCAGCAGAATGTGGGGACACAGACCAGCAGAATGTGGGGACTCAGGCCAGCAGAATGTAGGGACTCCGACCAGCTGTATGTGGGGACTCAGACCAGCAAAATGTGGGGACTCAGGCCAGCAAAATGTGGGGACTCAGACCAGCAAAATGTGGGGACTCAGACCAGCTGAATTTGGGGACACAGACCAGCAGAATGTGGTGACTCAGACCAGCTGAATTTGGGGAATCAGACCAGCAGAATGTGGGGGCTCAAACCTGCAGAATGTGGGGATTCAGACCAGCAGAATATGGTGCTAAGACCAGCAGAATCTGGGGGCTCGAACCTGCAGAATGTGGGACTCAGAACTGCAGAATTTGGGGACTCAGACGAGCAGAATGTGGGGACTCAGACCGGCAGAATGTGGGGAAACAGAGCATCAAAATGTGGGGACCTTGACCAGCAGAATTTCGTGACTCAGACCAGCAGAATGTGGGGACTCAGGCCAGCAAAATGTGGGGACTCAGACCAGCAAAATGTGGGGACTCAGACCAGCAGAATGTGGGGACTCAGACCAGCAGAATGTGCAGACTCAGACCAGCTGAATGTGGGGACTCAGACCAGCAAAATGTGGGGACTCAGACCCGAAGAATGTGGTGACTCAGACCAGCAGAATGTGGGGACTCAGACCAGCAGAATGTGGGGATTCAGACCAGCAGAATGTGGGGACTCAGACCAGCAGAATGTGGGGATTCAGACCAGCAGAATGTGGGTGTCAGTCGAGCAGAAATTGGTGACACAGATCAGCAGAAATTGACGGCTCAAAGCAGCAAATTGTGGGCGTCAGACTAGCATAATTTGGGGGATCAGAACAGCAGACTGTAGGACTCAGAAGAGCAAAATGTGGGGACTCAGACCAGCAAAATATGTGGACTCAGACCACCAGAACATGGTGACTCAGACCAGCAGAATGTGGGGACTCAGACCAGCAGAATGTGGGGATTCAGACAAGCAGAATGTGGGTCTCAGACCAGCTGAAAGTTGGACTCAGACCAGCAGAATGTGGGATCCAGACCAGCAGAATGTGGGACTCAGACCAGCAGAATGTGGGGGCACAGACCGGCAGAAATTGGGGACACTGAGCATCAAAATGTGGGGACCACGACCAGCGGAATGTGCGGACTCAGACCAGCAAAATGTGGGGACTCAGACCAGCAGAATGTGGGGACTCAGACCAGCAGAATGTGGGGACTCAGACCAGCAGAATGTGGGGACACAGAGCATCAAAATGTGTGGACCTAGACCAGCAGAATTTGGTGACTCAGACCAGCAGAATATGGAGACTCAGACCAGCAGAATGTGGGGACTCAGACTAGCAAAATGTGGGGACTCAGACTAGCAGAATGTGGGGACTCAGACCAGCAGAATGTGGAGACTCAGACCAGCCGAATGTGTGGACTCAGACCAGCAAAATGTGGAGACTCAGACCAGCAAAATGTGGGGACTCAGACCAGCAGAAGGTGGGGACTCAGACCAGCAGAATGTGGGGACTCAGAGCATCAAAATGTGGGGACCAAGACCAGCAGAATATGGGGACACAGAACAGCAGAATGTGGTGACTCAGACCAGCCGAATGTGGGGACTCAGACCAGCAAAATGTGGGGAGTCCGACCAGCAGAATGTGGGGACTCAGTCCAGCAGAATGTGGGGACTCAGACCAGCAGAATGTGGTGACACAGACCAGCAGAATGTGGGGCTCACAGCAGCAGAATTTGGGGACACAGAGCATCAAATGTTGGGACTCAGACCAGCAGAATGTGGGGACTCAGACCAGCAGAATGTGGGGACTCAGACCAGCAGAATGTGGGGACTCAGACCAGCAGAATGTGGTGACTGAGACCAGCAGAATGTGGGGACTCAGACCAGCAAAATGTGGAGACTCAGACCAGCAGAATGTGGGGACTCAGACCAGCAGAATGTGGTGACTCAGACCAGCAGAATGTGGGGACTCAGAGCATCAAAATGTGGGGACTCAGACCAGCAGAATGTGGGGCTCAGACCAGCAGAATGTTTGGCCTCAAACCTGTAGAATATTGGACTCAGACCAGCAGAATGTGGGGACTCAGACCAGCAGAATATGGGGGCTCGAACCTGCAGAATATTGGACTCAGACCAGCAGAATGTGGGGACTCAGACCAGCTGAATGTGGGGACTCAGACCAGCAAAATGTGGGGACTCAGACCAGCAAAATGTGGGGACTCAGACCAGCTGAATGTGGGGACTCAGACCAGCAAAATGTGGTGACTCAGACCAGCAGAATGTGGGGACACAGACCAGCAGAATTTGGGCGCACAGGCCAGCAAAATGTGGGGACTCAGACCAGCAGAATGTGGGGACTCAGACCAGCAGAATGTGGTGACTCAGACCAGCAGAATTTGGGGACTCAGACCAGCAGAATGTGGGGGCTTAAACCTGCAGAATGTGGGGATTCAGACCAGCAGAATATGGGGGCTCAAAACTGCAGAATATTGGACTCAGACCAGCAGAATCTGGGGGCTCGAACCTGCAGAATGTGGGACTCAGAACTGCAGAATTTGGGGACTCAGACCAGCAGAATGTGGGGAAACAGAGCATCAAAATGTGGGGACCTTGACCAGCAGAATTTGGTGACTCAGACCAGCAGAATGTGGGGACTCTGGCCAGCAAAATGTGGGGACTCAGACCAGCAAAATGTGGGGACTCAGACCAGCAGAATGTGGGGACTCAGACCAGCAGAATGTGCGGACTCAGACCAGCTGAATGTGGGGACTCAGACCAGCAAAATGTGGGGACTCAGGCCAGCAAAATGTGGGGACTCAGACCAGCAGAATGTGGGGACTCATACCAGCAGAATGTGGTGACTCAGACCAGCAGAATGTGGGGCTCAGACCAGCAGAATGTGGGGCCTCAAACCTGTAGAATATTGGACTCAGACCAGCAGAATGTGGGGACTCAGACCAGCAGAATGTGGGGGCTCAAACCTGCAGAATATTGGACTCAGACCAGCAGAATGTGGGGACTCAGACCAGCTGAATGTGGGGACTCAGACCAGCAAAATGTGGGGACTCAGGCCAGAAAAATGTGGGGACTCAGACCAGCTGAATGTGTGGACTCCGACCAGCAAAATGTGGGGACTCAGACCAGCAGAATGTGGGGCTCAGACCAGCAGAATGTTTGGCCTCAAACCTGTAGAATATTGGACTCAGACCAGCAGAATGTGGGGACTCAGACCAGCAGAATATGGGGGCTCGAACCTGCAGAATATTGGACTCAGACCAGCAGAATGTGGGGACTCAGACCAGCTGAATGTGGGGACTCAGACCAGCAAAATGTGGGGACTCAGACCAGCTGAATGTGGGGACTCAGACCAGCAGAATGTGGGGACTCAGACCAGCTGCATGTGGTGACTCAGACCTGCAAAATGTGGAGACTCATGCCAGCAAAATGTGGAGACTCAGACCAGTAGAATGTGGGGACACAGACCAGCAGAATGTGGTGACTCAGACCAGCAGAATTTGGGGAATCAGACCAGCAGAATGTGGGGGCTTAAACCTGCAGAATGTGGGGATTCAGACCAGCAGAATATGGGGGCTCAAAACTGCAGAATATTGGACTCAGACCAGCAGAATGTGGGGACTCAGACCAGCAGAATGTGGGCATTCAGACCAGCAGAATATGGGTGATAAGACCAGCAGAATCTGGGGGCTCGAACCTGCAGAATGTGGGACTCAGAACTGCAGAATTTGGGGACTCAGACCAGCAGAATGTGGGGAAACAGAGCATCAAAATGTGGGGACCTTGACCAGCAGAATGTGGGGACACAGACCAGCAGAAAGTGGGGACTCAGACCAGCAGAATGTAGGGACTCCGACCAGCTGAATGTGGGGACTCATCCCAGCAAAATGTGGGGACTCAGGCCAGCAAAATGTGGGGTCTCAGACCAGCAAAATGTGGGGTCTCAGACCAGCTGAATGTGGGGACTCAGACCAGCAGAATGTGGTGACTCAGACTAGCAGAATGTGGGGACTCAGACCAGCAGAATTTGGTCGCACAGGCCAGCAAAATGTGGGGACTCAGACCAGCAGAATGTGGGGACACAGACCAGCAGAATGTGGGGACTCAGGCCAGCAGAATGTAGGGACTCCGACCAGCTGAATGTGGGGACTCAGACCAGCAAAATGTGGGGACTCAGGCCAGCAAAATGTGGGGACTCAGACCAGCAAAATGTGGGGACTCAGACCAGCTGAATTTGGGGAATCAGACCAGCAGAATGTGGGGGCTCAAACCTGCAGAATGTGGGATTCAGACCAGCAGAATATGGGTGCTAAGACCAGCAGAGTCTGGGGGCTCGAACCTGCAGAATGTGGGACTCAGAACTGCAGAATTTGGGGACTCAGACGAGCAGAATGTGGGGACTCAGACCGGCAGAATGTGGGGAAACAGAGCATCAAAATGTGGGGACCTTGACCAGCAGAATTTCGTGACTCAGACCAGCAAAATGTGGGGACTCAGGCCAGCAAAATGTGGGGACTCAGACCAGCAGAATGTGGGGACTCAGACCAGCAGAATGTGGTGACTCAGACCAGCAGAATGTGGGGCTCAGACCAGCAGAATGTGGGGCCTCAAACCTGTAGAATATTGGACTCAGACCAGCAGAATGTGGGGACTCAGACCAGCAGAATGTGGGGGCTCAAACCTGCAGAATATTGGACTCAGACCAGCAGAATGTGGGGACTCAGACCAGCTGAATGTGGGGACTCAGACCAGCAAAATGTGGGGACTCAGGCCAGAAAAATGTGGGGACTCAGACCAGCAGAATGTGTGGACTCCGACCAGCAAAATGTGGGGACTCAGACCAGCAGAATGTGGGGCTCAGACCAGCAGAATGTTTGGCCTCAAACCTGTAGAATATTGGACTCAGACCAGCAGAATGTGGGGACTCAGACCAGCAGAATATGGGGGCTCGAACCTGCAGAATATTGGACTCAGACCAGCAGAATGTGGGGACTCAGACCAGCTGAATGTGGGGACTCAGACCAGCAAAATGTGGGGACTCAGACCAGCTGAATGTGGGGACTCAGACCAGCAGAATGTGGGGACTCAGACCAGCTGCATGTGGTGACTCAGACCTGCAAAATGTGGAGACTCATGCCAGCAAAATGTGGAGACTCAGACCAGCAGAATGTGGGGACACAGACCAGCAGAATGTGGTGACTCAGACCAGCAGAATTTGGGGAATCAGACCAGCAGAATGTGGGGGCTTAAACCTGCAGAATGTGGGGATTCAGACCAGCAGAATATGGGGGCTCAAAACTGCAGAATATTGGACTCAGACCAGCAGAATGTGGGGACTCAGACCAGCAGAATGTGGGCATTCAGACCAGCAGAATATGGGTGATAAGACCAGCAGAATCTGGGGGCTCGAACCTGCAGAATGTGGGACTCAGAACTGCAGAATTTGGGGACTCAGACCAGCAGAATGTGGGGAAACAGAGCATCAAAATGTGGGGACCTTGACCAGCAGAATGTGGGGACACAGACCAGCAGAAAGTGGGGACTCAGACCAGCAGAATGTAGGGACTCCGACCAGCTGAATGTGGGGACTCATCCCAGCAAAATGTGGGGACTCAGGCCAGCAAAATGTGGGGTCTCAGACCAGCAAAATGTGGGGTCTCAGACCAGCTGAATGTGGGGACTCAGACCAGCAGAATGTGGTGACTCAGACTAGCAGAATGTGGGGACTCAGACCAGCAGAATTTGGTCGCACAGGCCAGCAAAATGTGGGGACTCAGACCAGCAGAATGTGGGGACACAGACCAGCAGAATGTGGGGACTCAGGCCAGCAGAATGTAGGGACTCCGACCAGCTGAATGTGGGGACTCAGACCAGCAAAATGTGGGGACTCAGGCCAGCAAAATGTGGGGACTCAGACCAGCAAAATGTGGGGACTCAGACCAGCTGAATTTGGGGACACAGACCAGCAGAATGTGGTGACTCAGACCAGCTGAATTTGGGGAATCAGACCAGCAGAATGTGGGGGCTCAAACCTGCAGAATGTGGGATTCAGACCAGCAGAATATGGGTGCTAAGACCAGCAGAGTCTGGGGGCTCGAACCTGCAGAATGTGGGACTCAGAACTGCAGAATTTGGGGACTCAGACGAGCAGAATGTGGGGACTCAGACCGGCAGAATGTGGGGAAACAGAGCATCAAAATGTGGGGACCTTGACCAGCAGAATTTCGTGACTCAGACCAGCAGAATGTGGGGACTCAGGCCAGCAAAATGTGGGGACTCAGACCAGCAAAATGTGGGGACTCAGACCAGCAGAATGTGGGGACTCAGACCAGCAGAATGTGCGGACTCAGACCAGCTGAATGTGGGGACTCAGACCAGCAAAATGTGGGGACTCAGACCCGAAGAATGTGGTGACTCAGACCAGCAGAATGTGGGGACTCAGACCAGCAGAATGTGGGGATTCAGACCAGCAGAATGTGGGGACTCAGACCAGCAGAATGTGGGGATTCAGACCAGCAGAATGTGGGCGTCAGACCAGCAGAAAGTGGTGACACAGATCAGCAGAAATTGACGGCTCAAAGCAGCAAATTGTGGGCGTCAGACTAGCATAATTTGGGGGATCAGAACAGCAGACTGTAGGACTCAGAAGAGCAAAATGTGGGGACTCAGACCAGCAAAATATGTGGACTCAGACCACCAGAACATGGTGACTCAGACCAGCAGAATGTGGGGACTCAGACCAGCAGAATGTCGGGATTCAGACAAGCAGAATGTGGGTCTCAGACCAGCTGAAAGTTGGACTCAGACCAGCAGAATGTCGGATCCAGACCAGCAGAATGTGGGACTCAGACCAGCAGAATGTGGGGGCACAGACCGGCAGAAATTGTGGACACTGAGCATCAAAATGTGGGGACCACGACCAGCGGAATGTGCGGACTCAGACCAGCAAAATGTGGGGACTCAGACGAGCAGAATGTGGGGACTCAGACCAGCAGAATGTGGGGACTCAGACCAGCAGAATGTGGGGACACAGAGCATCAAAATGTGTGGACCTAGACCAGCAGAATTTGGTCACTCAGACCAGCAGAATATGGAGACTCAGACCAGCAGAATGTGGGGACTCAGACCAGCAGAATGTGGGGACTCAGACCAGCAGAATTTGGTCGCACAGGCCAGCAAAATGTGGGGACTCAGACCAGCAGAATGTGGGGACACAGACCAGCAGAATGTGGGGACTCAGGCCAGCAGAATGTAGGGACTCCGACCAGCTGTATGTGGGGACTCAGACCAGCAAAATGTGGGGACTCAGGCCAGCAAAATGTGGGGACTCAGACCAGCAAAATGTGGGGACTCAGACCAGCTGAATTTGGGGACACAGACCAGCAGAATGTGGTGACTCAGACCAGCTGAATTTGGGGAATCAGACCAGCAGAATGTGGGGGCTCAAACCTGCAGAATGTGGGGATTCAGACCAGCAGAATATGGTGCTAAGACCAGCAGAATCTGGGGGCTCGAACCTGCAGAATGTGGGACTCAGAACTGCAGAATTTGGGGACTCAGACGAGCAGAATGTGGGGACTCAGACCGGCAGAATGTGGGGAAACAGAGCATCAAAATGTGGGGACCTTGACCAGCAGAATTTCGTGACTCAGACCAGCAGAATGTGGGGACTCAGGCCAGCAAAATGTGGGGACTCAGACCAGCAAAATGTGGGGACTCAGACCAGCAGAATGTGGGGACTCAGACCAGCAGAATGTGCGGACTCAGACCAGCTGAATGTGGGGACTCAGACCAGCAAAATGTGGGGACTCAGACCCGAAGAATGTGGTGACTCAGACCAGCAGAATGTGGGGACTCAGACCAGCAGAATGTGGGGATTCAGACCAGCAGAATGTGGGGACTCAGACCAGCAGAATGTGGGGATTCAGACCAGCAGAATGTGGGTGTCAGTCGAGCAGAAATTGGTGACACAGATCAGCAGAAATTGACGGCTCAAAGCAGCAAATTGTGGGCGTCAGACTAGCATAATTTGGGGGATCAGAACAGCAGACTGTAGGACTCAGAAGAGCAAAATGTGGGGACTCAGACCAGCAAAATATGTGGACTCAGACCACCAGAACATGGTGACTCAGACCAGCAGAATGTGGGGACTCAGACCAGCAGAATGTGGGGATTCAGACAAGCAGAATGTGGGTCTCAGACCAGCTGAAAGTTGGACTCAGACCAGCAGAATGTGGGATCCAGACCAGCAGAATGTGGGACTCAGACCAGCAGAATGTGGGGGCACAGACCGGCAGAAATTGGGGACACTGAGCATCAAAATGTGGGGACCACGACCAGCGGAATGTGCGGACTCAGACCAGCAAAATGTGGGGACTCAGACCAGCAGAATGTGGGGACTCAGACCAGCAGAATGTGGGGACTCAGACCAGCAGAATGTGGGGACACAGAGCATCAAAATGTGTGGACCTAGACCAGCAGAATTTGGTGACTCAGACCAGCAGAATATGGAGACTCAGACCAGCAGAATGTGGGGACTCAGACTAGCAAAATGTGGGGACTCAGACTAGCAGAATGTGGGGACTCAGACCAGCAGAATGTGGAGACTCAGACCAGCCGAATGTGTGGACTCAGACCAGCAAAATGTGGAGACTCAGACCAGCAAAATGTGGGGACTCAGACCAGCAGAAGGTGGGGACTCAGACCAGCAGAATGTGGGGACTCAGAGCATCAAAATGTGGGGACCAAGACCAGCAGAATATGGGGACACAGAACAGCAGAATGTGGTGACTCAGACCAGCCGAATGTGGGGACTCAGACCAGCAAAATGTGGGGAGTCCGACCAGCAGAATGTGGGGACTCAGTCCAGCAGAATGTGGGGACTCAGACCAGCAGAATGTGGTGACACAGACCAGCAGAATGTGGGGCTCACAGCAGCAGAATTTGGGCACACAGAGCATCAAATGTTGGGACTCAGACCAGCAGAATGTGGGGACTCAGACCAGCAGAATGTGGGGACTCAGACCAGCAGAATGTGGGGACTCAGACCAGCAGAATGTGGTGACTGAGACCAGCAGAATGTGGGGACTCAGACCAGCAAAATGTGGAGACTCAGACCAGCAGAATGTGGGGACTCAGACCAGCAGAATGTGGTGACTCAGACCAGCAGAATGTGGGGACTCAGAGCATCAAAATGTGGGGACTCAGACCAGCAGAATGTGGGGCTCAGACCAGCAGAATGTTTGGCCTCAAACCTGTAGAATATTGGACTCAGACCAGCAGAATGTGGGGACTCAGACCAGCAGAATATGGGGGCTCGAACCTGCAGAATATTGGACTCAGACCAGCAGAATGTGGGGACTCAGACCAGCTGAATGTGGGGACTCAGACCAGCAAAATGTGGGGACTCAGACCAGCAAAATGTGGGGACTCAGACCAGCTGAATGTGGGGACTCAGACCAGCAAAATGTGGTGACTCAGACCAGCAGAATGTGGGGACACAGACCAGCAGAATTTGGGCGCACAGGCCAGCAAAATGTGGGGACTCAGACCAGCAGAATGTGGGGACTCAGACCAGCAGAATGTGGTGACTCAGACCAGCAGAATTTGGGGACACAGACCAGCAGAATGTGGGGGCTTAAACCTGCAGAATGTGGGGATTCAGACCAGCAGAATATGGGGCTCAAAACTGCAGAATATTGGACTCAGACCAGCAGAATCTGGGGGCTCGAACCTGCAGAATGTGGGACTCAGAACTGCAGAATTTGGGGACTCAGACCAGCAGAATGTGGGGAAACAGAGCATCAAAATGTGGGGACCTTGACCAGCAGAATTTGGTGACTCAGACCAGCAGAATGTGGGGACTCTGGCCAGCAAAATGTGGGGACTCAGACCAGCAAAATGTGGGGACTCAGACCAGCAGAATGTGGGGACTCAGACCAGCAGAATGTGCGGACTCAGACCAGCTGAATGTGGGGACTCAGACCAGCAAAATGTGGGGACTCAGGCCAGCAAAATGTGGGGACTCAGACCAGCAGAATGTGGGGACTCAGACCAGCAGAATGTGGTGACTCAGACCAGCAGAATGTGGGGCTCAGACCAGCAGAATGTGGGGCCCCAAACCTGTAGAATATTGGACTCAGACCAGCAGAATGTGGGGACTCAGACCAGCAGAATGTGGGGGCTCAAACCTGCAGAATATTGGACTCAGACCAGCAGAATGTGGGGACTCAGACCAGCTGAATGTGGGGACTCAGACCAGCAAAATGTGGGGACTCAGGCCAGAAAAATGTGGGGACTCAGACCAGCTGAATGTGTGGACTCCGACCAGCAAAATGTGGGGACTCAGACCAGCTGAATGTGGGGACTCAGACCAGCAGAATGTGGGGACTCAGACCAGCTGAATGTGGGGACTCAGACCTGCAAAATGTGGGGACTCATGCCAGCAAAATGTGGGGTCTCAGACCAGCAAAATGTGGGGTCTCAGACCAGCTGAATGTGGGGACTCAGACCAGCAGAATGTGGTGACTCAGACCAGCAGAATGTGGGGACTCAGACCAGCAGAATTTGGGCACACAGGCCAGCAAAATGTGGGGACTCAGTCCAGCAGAATGTGGGGACTCAGACCATCAGAATGTAGGGACTCCGACCAGCTGAATGTGGGGACTCATCCCAGCAAAATGTGGGGACTCATGCCAGCAAAATGTGGGGTCTCAGACCAGCAAAATGTGGGGTCTCAGACCAGCTGAATGTGGGGACTCAGACCAGCAGAATGTGGTGACTCAGACCAGCAGAATGTGGGGATTCAGACCAGCAGAATTTGGGCGCACAGGCCAGCAAAATGTGGAGACTCAGACCAGCAGAATGTGGGGACACAGACCAGCAGAATGTGGGGACTCAGACCAGCAGAATGTAGGGACTCCGACCAGCTGAATGTGGGGACTCAGACCAGCAAAATGTAGGGAATCAGGCCAGCAAAATGTGGGGACTCAGACCAGCAAAATGTGGGGACTCAGACCAGCTGAATTTGGGGACTCAGACCAGCAGAATGTGGTGACTCAGACCAGCTGAATTTGGGGCATCAGACCAGCAAAATATGGGGGCTCAAACCTGCAGAATGTGGAGATTCAGACCAGCAGAATATGGGTGCTAAGACCAGCAGAATCTGGGGGCTCGAACCTGCAGAATGTGGGACTCAGACCTGCAGAATTTGGGGACTCAGACCAGCAGAATGTTGGGACTCAGACCGGCAGAATGTGGGGAAACAGAGCATCAAAATGTGGGGACCTTGAACAGCAGAATTTCGTGACTCAGACCAGCAGAATGTGGGGACTCAGACCAGCAGAATGTGCGGACTCAGACCAGCTGAATGTGGGGACTCAGACCAGCAAAATGTGGGGACTCAGACCCGAAGAATGTGGTGACTCAGACCAGCAGAATGTGGGGACACCGACCAGCAGAATGTGGGGATTCAGACCAGCAGAATGTGGGGACTCAGACCAGCAGAATGTGGGGATTCAGATCAGCAGAATGTGGGCGTCAGACCAGCAGAAAGTGGTGACACAGATCAGCAGAAAATGACGGCTCAAAGCAGGAAATTGTGGGCGTCAGACTAGCATAATTTGGGGGATCAGAACAGCAGATTGTAGGACTCAGAAGAGCAAAATGTGGGGACTCAGACCAGCAAAATGAGTGGACTCAGACCACCAGAACATGGTGACTCAGACCAGCAGAATGTGGGGATTCAGACCAGCAGAATGTGGGTCTCAGACCAGCTGAAAGTTGGACTCAGACCAGCAGAATGTGGGATCCAGACCAGCAGAATGTGGGACTCAGACCAGCAGAATGTGGGGGCACAGACCGGCAGAATGTGGGGACACTGAGCATCAAAATGTGGGGACCACGACCAGCAGAATGTGCGGACTCAGACCAGCAAAATGTTGGGACTCAGACGAGCAGAATGTGGGGACTCAGACCAGCAGAATGTGGGGACTCAGACCAGCAGAATGTGGGGACACTGAGCATCAAAATGTGGGGACATAGACCAGCAGAATTTGGTGACTCAGACCAGCAGAATATGGAGACTCAGACCAGCAGAATGTGGGGACTCAGACTAGCAAAATGTGGGGACTCAGACTAGCAGAATGTGGGGACTCAGACCAGCAGAATGTGGAGACTCAGACCAGCCGAATGTGTGGACTCAGACCAGCAAAATGTGGAGACTCAGACCAGCAGAATGTGGGGACTCAGACCAGCAGAATGTGGGGACTCAGAGCAGCAGAATGTGGGGACTCAGAGCATCAAAATGTGGGGACCAAGACCAGCAGAATATGGGGACACAGAACAGCAGAATGTGGTGACTCAGACCAGCCGAATGTGGGGACTCAGACCAGCAAAATGTGGGGAGTCCGACCAGCAGAATGTGGGGACTCAGTCCAGCAGAATGTGGGGACTCAGACCAGCAGAATGTGGTGACACAGACCAGCAGAATGTGGGGCTCACAGCAGCAGAATTTGGGGACACAGAGCATCAAATGTTGGGACTCAGACCAGCAGAATGTGGGGACTCAGACCAGCAGAATGTGGGGACTCAGACCAGCAGAATGTGGGGCTCAGACCAGCAGAATGTGGTGACTGAGACCAGCAGAATGTGGGGACTCAGACCAGCAAAATGTGGAGACTCAGACCAGCAGAATGTGGGGACTCAGACCAGCAGAATGTGGGGATTCAGACCAGCAGAATGTGGGGCCTCAGAGCATCAAAATGTGGGGACTCAGACCAGCAGAATGTGGGGCTCAGACCAGCAGACTGTGGGGACTCAAACCTGTAGAGTATTGGACTCAGACCAGCAGATTGTGGGGACTCAGACCAGCAGAATGTGGGGGCTCAAACCTGCAGAATATTGGACTCAGACCAGCAGAATGTGGGGACGCAGACCAGCTGAATGTGGGGACTCAGCCAGCAAAATGTGGGGACTCAGGCCAGCAAAATGTGGGGACTAAGTCCAGCTGAATGTGGGGACTCAGACCAGCATAATTTGGGGACACAGACCAGCTGAATGTGGGGACTCATACCAGCAAAATGTGAGGACTCAGGCCAGCAAAATGTGGGGACCCAGACCAGCAAAATGTGGGGACTCAGACCAGCTGAATGTGGGGACTCAGACCAGCAGAATGTGGTGACTCAGACCAGCAGAATGTGGGGACTCAGACCAGCAGAATGTGGGGGCCCAGGCCAGCAAAATGCGGGGACTCAGACCGGCAGAATGTGGGGACACAGACCAGCAGAATGTGGGGACTCAGACCAGCAGAAAGTGGGGACTCAGACCAGCTGAATGTGGGGACTCAGGCCAGCAAAATGTGGGGACTCAGACTAGTAAAATGTGGGGACTCAGACCAGCTGAATGTGGGGACTCAGACCAGCAGAATGTGGTGACTCAGACCAGCAGAATGTGGGGACTCAGACCAGCAGAATGTGGGGGCTCAAACCTGCAGAATATTGGACTCAGACTAGCAGAATGTGGGGACTCAGACCAGCTGAATGTGGGGACTCAGACCAGCAGAATTTTGGGACTCAGAGCAGCAAAATGTGGAGACTCAGACCAGCAAAATGTGGGGACTCAGACCAGCAGAATGTGGGGATTCAGACCAGCAGAATGTGGGTCTCAGACCAGCGGAAAGTTGGACTCAGACCAGCAGAATGTTGGATCCAAACCAGCAGAATGTGGGACTCAGACCAGCAGAATGTGGGGGCACAGACCAGCAGAATGTGGGGACAAAGAGCATCAAAATGTGGGGAGCACGACCAGCGGAATATGGGGACTCAGTCCAGCAAAATGTGGGACTCAGACCAGCAGAATGTGGGGAATCAGACCAGCAGCATGAGGGGACTCAGACCAGCAGAATGTGGGGACTCAGACCAGCAGAATGTGGTGACTCAGACCAGCAAAATGTGGTGACTCAGACCAGCAGAATGTGGGGACTCAGACCAGCAGAATTTGGGGGCACAGGCCTGCAAAATGTGGGGACTCAGACCAGCAAAATCTGCGGACTCAGACCAGCAGAAGGTGGGCACTCAGACCAGCTGAATGTGGGGACTCAGACCAGCAAAATGTGGGGACCAAGACCAGCAGAATGTGGGGACACAGACCAGCAGAATTTGGTGACTCAGACCAGCCAAATGTGGGGAGTCAGACCAGCAGAATGTGGGGACTCAGACCAGCAAAATGTGGGGAGTCAGACCAGCAGAATGTGGTGACTCAGACCAGCAAAATGTGGTGACTCAGACCAGCAGAATGTGGGGACTCAGACCAGCAGAATTTGGGGGCTCAGGCCTGAAAAATGTGGGGACTCAGACCAGCAAAATCTGCGGACTCAGACCAGCAGAAGGTGGGCACTCAGACCAGCTGAATCTGGGGACTCAGAGCATCAAAATGTGGGGACCAAGACCAGCAGAATGTGGGGACACAGACCAGCAGAATTTGGTGACTCAGACCAGCCAAATGTGGGGAGTCAGACCAGCAGAATGTGGGGACTCAGACCAGCAAAATGTGGGGAGTCAGACCAGCAGAATGTGGGGACTCAGACCAGCAGAATGTGGATACTCAGACCAGCAGAATGTGGTGACTCAGACCAGCAGAATGTGGGGCTCACAGCAGCAGAATTTGGGGACACAGAGCATCAAATGTTGGGAATCAGACCAGCAGAATGTGGGGACTCAGACCAGCAGAATGTGGAGACTCAGACCAGCCGAATGTGTGGACTCAGACCAGCAAAATGTGGAGACTCAGACCAGCAGAATGTGGGGACTCAGACCAGCAGAATGTGGGGACTCAGAGCAGCAGAATGTGGGGACTCAGAGCATCAAAATGTGGGGACCAAGACCAGCAGAATATGGGGACACAGAACAGCAGAATGTGGTGACTCAGACCAGCCGAATGTGGGGACTCAGACCAGCAAAATGTGGGGAGTCCGACCAGCAGAATGTGGGGACTCAGTCCAGCAGAATGTGGGGACTCAGACCAGCAGAATGTGGTGACACAGACCAGCAGAATGTGGGGCTCACAGCAGCAGAATTTGGGGACACAGAGCATCAAGTGTTGGGACTCAGACCAGCAGAATGTGGGGACTCAGACCAGCAGAATGTGGGGACTCAGACCAGCAGAATGTGGGGCTCAGACCAGCAGAATGTGGTGACTGAGACCAGCAGAATGTGGGGACTCAGACCAGCAAAATGTGGAGACTCAGACCAGCAGAATGTGGGGACTCAGACCAGCAGAATGTGGGGATTCAGACCAGCAGAATGTGGGGACTCAGACCAGCAGAATGTGGGGCTCAGACCAGCAGACTGTGGGGACTCAAACCTGTAGAGTATTGGACTCAGACCAGCAGATTGTGGGGACTCAGACCAGCAGAATGTGGGGGCTCAAACCTGCAGAATATTGGACTCAGACCAGCAGAATGTGGGGACGCAGACCAGCTGAATGTGGGGACTCAGCCAGCAAAATGTGGGGACTCAGGCCAGCAAAATGTGGGGACTAAGTCCAGCTGAATGTGGGGACTCAGACCAGCATAATTTGGGGACACAGACCAGCTGAATGTGGGGACTCATACCAGCAAAATGTGAGGACTCAGACCAGCAGAAGGTGGGCACTCAGACCAGCTGAATCTGGGGACTCAGAGCATCAAAATGTGGGGACCAAGACCAGCAGAATGTGGGGACACAGACCAGCAGAATTTGGTGACTCAGACCAGCCAAATGTGGGGAGTCAGACCAGCAGAATGTGGGGACTCAGACCAGCAAAATGTGGGGAGTCAGACCAGCAGAATGTGGGGACTCAGACCAGCAGAATGTGGATACTCAGACCAGCAGAATGTGGTGACTCAGACCAGCAGAATGTGGGGCTCACAGCAGCAGAATTTGGGGACACAGAGCATCAAATGTTGGGAATCAGACCAGCAGAATGTGGGGACTCAGACCAGCAGAATGTGGAGACTCAGACCAGCCGAATGTGTGGACTCAGACCAGCAAAATGTGGAGACTCAGACCAGCAGAATGTGGGGACTCAGACCAGCAGAATGTGGGGACTCAGAGCAGCAGAATGTGGGGACTCAGAGCATCAAAATGTGGGGACCAAGACCAGCAGAATATGGGGACACAGAACAGCAGAATGTGGTGACTCAGACCAGCCGAATGTGGGGACTCAGACCAGCAAAATGTGGGGAGTCCGACCAGCAGAATGTGGGGACTCAGTCCAGCAGAATGTGGGGACTCAGACCAGCAGAATGTGGTGACACAGACCAGCAGAATGTGGGGCTCACAGCAGCAGAATTTGGGGACACAGAGCATCAAGTGTTGGGACTCAGACCAGCAGAATGTGGGGACTCAGACCAGCAGAATGTGGGGACTCAGACCAGCAGAATGTGGGGCTCAGACCAGCAGAATGTGGTGACTGAGACCAGCAGAATGTGGGGACTCAGACCAGCAAAATGTGGAGACTCAGACCAGCAGAATGTGGGGACTCAGACCAGCAGAATGTGGGGATTCAGACCAGCAGAATGTGGGGACTCAGACCAGCAGAATGTGGGGCTCAGACCAGCAGACTGTGGGGACTCAAACCTGTAGAGTATTGGACTCAGACCAGCAGATTGTGGGGACTCAGACCAGCAGAATGTGGGGGCTCAAACCTGCAGAATATTGGACTCAGACCAGCAGAATGTGGGGACGCAGACCAGCTGAATGTGGGGACTCAGCCAGCAAAATGTGGGGACTCAGGCCAGCAAAATGTGGGGACTAAGTCCAGCTGAATGTGGGGACTCAGACCAGCATAATTTGGGGACACAGACCAGCTGAATGTGGGGACTCATACCAGCAAAATGTGAGGACTCAGGCCAGCAAAATGTGGGGACCCAGACCAGCAAAATGTGGGGACTCAGACCAGCTGAATGTGGGGACTCAGACCAGCAGAATGTGGTGACTCAGACCAGCAGAATGTGGGGACTCAGACCAGCAGAATGTGGGGGCCCAGGCCAGCAAAATGCGGGGACTCAGACCGGCAGAATGTGGGGACACAGACCAGCAGAATGTGGGGACTCAGACCAGCAGAAAGTGGGGACTCAGACCAGCTGAATGTGGGGACTCAGGCCAGCAAAATGTGGGGACTCAGACTAGTAAAATGTGGGGACTCAGACCAGCCAAATGTGGGGACTCAGACCAGCAGAATGTGGTGACTCAGACCAGCAGAATGTGGGGACTCAGACCAGCAGAATGTGGGGGCTCAAACCTGCAGAATATTGGACTCAGACTAGCAGAATGTGGGGACTCAGACCAGCTGAATGTGGGGACTCAGACCAGCAGAATTTTGGGACTCAGAGCAGCAAAATGTGGAGACTCAGACCAGCAAAATGTGGGGACTCAGACCAGCAGAATGTGGGGATTCAGACCAGCAGAATGTGGGTCTCAGACCAGCGGAAAGTTGGACTCAGACCAGCAGAATGTTGGATCCAAACCAGCAGAATGTGGGACTCAGACCAGCAGAATGTGGGGGCACAGACCAGCAGAATGTGGGGACAAAGAGCATCAAAATGTGGGGAGCACGACCAGCGGAATATGGGGACTCAGACCAGCAAAATGTGGGACTCAGACCAGCAGAATGTGGGGAATCAGACCAGCAGCATGAGGGGACTCAGACCAGCAGAATGTGGGGACTCAGACCAGCAGAATGTGGTGACTCAGACCAGCAAAATGTGGTGACTCAGACCAGCAGAATGTGGGGACTCAGACCAGCAGAATTTGGGGGCACAGGCCTGCAAAATGTGGGGACTCAGACCAGCAAAATCTGCGGACTCAGACCAGCAGAAGGTGGGCACTCAGACCAGCTGAATGTGGGGACTCAGACCAGCAAAATGTGGGGACACAGACCAGCAGAATGTGGGGACACAGACCAGCAGAATTTGGTGACTCAGACCAGCCAAATGTGGGGAGTCAGACCAGCAGAATGTGGGGACTCAGACCAGCAAAATGTGGGGAGTCAGACCAGCAGAATGTGGTGACTCAGACCAGCAAAATGTGGTGACTCAGACCAGCAGAATGTGGGGACTCAGACCAGCAGAATTTGGGGGCTCAGGCCTGAAAAATGTGGGGACTCAGACCAGCAAAATCTGCGGACTCAGACCAGCAGAAGGTGGGCACTCAGACCAGCTGAATCTGGGGACTCAGAGCATCAAAATGTGGGGACCAAGACCAGCAGAATGTGGGGACACAGACCAGCAGAATTTGGTGACTCAGACCAGCCAAATGTGGGGAGTCAGACCAGCAGAATGTGGGGACTCAGACCAGCAAAATGTGGGGAGTCAGACCAGCAGAATGTGGGGACTCAGACCAGCAGAATGTGGGGACTCAGACCAGCAGAATGTGGTGACTCAGACCAGCAGAATGTGGGGCTCACAGCAGCAGAATTTGGGGACACAGAGCATCAAATGTTGGGAATCAGACCAGCAGAATGTGGGGACTCAGACCTGCAGAATGTGGGGACTCAGACCAGCAGAATGTGGGGACTCAGACCAGCAGAATGTGGTGACTCAGACCAGCAAAATGTGGTGACTCAGACCAGCAGAATGTGGGGACTCAGACCAGCAGAATTTGGGGGCTCAGGCCTGCAAAATGTGGGGACTCAGACCAGCAAAATCTGCGGACTCAGACCAGCAGAAGGTGGGCACTCAGACCAGCTGAATGTGGGGACTCAGACCAGCAAAATGTGGGGACTCAGGCCAGCAGAATGTGGTGACTCAGACCAGCAGAATGTGGGTCTCAGACCAGCAGAATGTGGGATCCAGACCAGCAGAATGTGGGACTCAGACCTGCAGAATGTGGGGGCACAGACCGGCAGAATGTGGGGACAGAGAGCATCAAAATGTGGGGACCACGACCAGCGGAATGAGGGGACTCAGACCAGCAAAATGTGGGGACTCAGACCAGCAGAATGTGGGGACTCAGACCAGCAGAATGTGGGGACACAGAGCATCAAAATGTGGGGACACAGAGCATCAAAATGTGGGGACCTAGACCAGCAGAATTTGGTGACTCAGACCAGCAGAATATGGAGACTCAGACCAGCAGAATGTGGGGACTCAGACTAGCAAAATGTGGGGACTCAGACTAGCAGAATGTGGGGACTCAGACCAGCAGAATGTGGTGACTCCGACCAGCAGAATGTGTGGACTCAGACCAGCAAAATGTGGAGACTCAGACCAACAGAATGTGGGGACTCAGACCAGCAGAATGTGGGGACTCAAACCAGCAGATTGTGGGGACTCAGAGCATCAAAATTTGGGGACCAAGACCAGCAGAATGTGGGGACACAGAACAGCATTATGTGGTGACTCAGACCAGAGGAATGTGGGGTCCCAGAGCAGCAAAATCTGTGGAGTCCGACCAGCAGAATGTGGGGACTCAGACCAGCAGAATGTGGGGACTCAGACCAGCAGAATGTGGTGACACAGACCAGCAGAATGTGGGGCTCACAGCAGCTGAATTTGGGGACACAGAGCATCAAATGTTGGGACTCAGACCAGCAGAATGTGGGGACTCAGACCAGCAGAATGTGGGGACTCAGACCAGCGGAAATTGGGGACTCAGACCAGCAGAATGTGGTGACTCAGTCCAGCAGAATGTGGGGACTCAGACCAGCAAAATGTGGAGACTCAGACCAGCAGAATGTGGGGACTCAGACCAGTAGAATGTGGGGACTGAGAGCATCAAAATGTGGGGACTCAGACGAGCAGAATGTGGGGCTCAGACCAGCAGAATGTGGGGACTCAAACCTGTAGAATATTGGACTCAGACCAGCAGAATGTGGGGACTCAGACCAGCAGAATGTGAGTGCTCAAACCTGCAGAATATTGGACGCAGACCAGCAGAATGTGGGGACTCAGACCAGCTGAATGTGGGGACTCAGACCAGCTGAATGTGGGGACTCAGACAAGCAAAATTTGGGGACTCAGACCAGCTGAACGTGGGGACTCAGACCAGCAAAATGTGGGGACTCAGACCAGCAAAATTTGGGGTCTCAGACCAGCTGAATGTGGGGACTCAGACCAGCTGAATGTGGGGACTCAGGCCAGCAAAATGTGGGGACTCAGACCAGCAGAATGTGGGGACTCAGACCAGCTGAATGAAGGGACTCAGACCAGCAGAATGTGGTGACTCAGACCAGCAGAATGTGGGGACTCAGACCAGCAGAATGTGGGGGCTGAGGCCAGCAAAATGTGGGGACTCAGACCGGCAGAATGTGGGGACTCAGACCAGCAGAATGTTGGGACTCAGACCAGCTGAATGTGGGGACTTAGGCCAGCAAAATGTGGGGACTCAGACCAGCAAAATGTGGGGACTCAGACCTGCTGCATGTGGGGACTCAGATCAGCAGAATGTGATGACTCAGACCAGCAGAATGTGGGGACTCAGACCAGCAGAATGTGGGGGCACAAACCTGCAGAATATTGGACTCAGACCAGCAGAATGTGGGGACTCAGACCAGCAGAATTTGAGGGCTCAATCCTGCAGAATATTGGACTCAGACCAGCAGAATGTGGGGACTCAGACCAGCTGAATTTGGGGACTCAGACCAGCAGAATGTGGGGTCTCAGGCCAGCAAAATATGGGGACTCAGACCAGCTGAATGTGGGGACTCAGACCAGCAAAATGTGGGGACTCAGACCAGCTGAATGTGGGGACTCAGACCAGCAGAATGAGGGGGCTCAGGCCAGCAAAATGTGGGGACTCAAACCGGCAGAATTTGGGGACACAGACCAGCAGAATTTGGGGACACAGACCAGCAGAATGTGGGGACTCAGACTAGCTGAATCTGTGGACTCAGACCAGCTGAATGTGGGGGCACAGACCAGCAGAAGGTGGGACTCAGACCAGCAGAATGTGGGGGCACAGACCCGTGGAATGTGTGTGCGCAGACCAGCAAAATATGGGGACTCAGAACAGCAGAATTTGGAGACTTAGACCAGCAGAAAGTTAGACTCAGACCAGAAGAATGTGGGGCTCAGACCAGAAGAATGTGGGGCCTGAGAGAAGCAAAATGCGGGGGCTCAGACTAGCAGATTTTGTGGGAGCTGAGCGGCAGAAGGTGTGGACTCAGTCCAGCAGAATGTGATGGCTCAGACCAGCAGAATGTGATGGCTCAGACCAGCAGAATGTGGGGACTCAGACCAGCAGAATATGGAGACTCAGACCAGCAGAATGTGGGGACTCAGACTAGCAAAATGTGGGGACTCAGACTAGCAGAATGTGGGGACTCAGACCAGCAGAATGTGGAGACTCAGACCAGCCGAATGTGTGGACTCAGACCAGCAAAATGTGGAGACTCAGACCAGCAGAATGTGGGGACTCAGACCAGCAGAATGTGGGGACTCAGAGCAGCAGAATGTGGGGACTCAGAGCATCAAAATGTGGGGACCAAGACCAGCAGAATATGGGGACACAGAACAGCAGAATGTGGTGACTCAGACCAGCCGAATGTGGGGACTCAGACCAGCAAAATGTGGGGAGTCCGACCAGCAGAATGTGGGGACTCAGTCCAGCAGAATGTGGGGACTCAGACCAGCAGAATGTGGTGACACAGACCAGAAGAATGTGGGGCTCACAGCAGCAGAATTTGGGGACACAGAGCATCAAATGTTGGGACTCAGACCAGCAGAATGTGGGGACTCAGACCAGCAGAATGTGGGGACTCAGACCAGCAGAATGTGGGGCTCAGACCAGCAGAATGTGGTGACTGAGACCAGCAGAATGTGGGGACTCAGACCAGCAAAATGTGGAGACTCAGACCAGCAGAATGTGGGGACTCAGACCAGCAGAATGTGGGGATTCAGACCAGCAGAATGTGGGGCCTCAGAGCATCAAAATGTGGGGACTCAGACCAGCAGAATGTGGGGCTCAGACCAGCAGACTGTGGGGACTCAAACCTGTAGAGTATTGGACTCAGACCAGCAGATTGTGGGGACTCAGACCAGCAGAATGTGGGGGCTCAAACCTGCAGAATATTGGACTCAGACCAGCAGAATGTGGGGACGCAGACCAGCTGAATGTGGGGACTCAGCCAGCAAAATGTGGGGACTCAGGCCAGCAAAATGTGGGGACTAAGTCCAGCTGAATGTGGGGACTCAGACCAGCATAATTTGGGGACACAGACCAGCTGAATGTGGGGACTCATACCAGCAAAATGTGAGGACTCAGGCCAGCAAAATGTGGGGACCCAGACCAGCAAAATGTGGGGACTCAGACCAGCTGAATGTGGGGACTCAGACCAGCAGAATGTGGTGACTCAGACCAGCAGAATGTGGGGACTCAGACCAGCAGAATGTGGGGGCCCAGGCCAGCAAAATGCGGGGACTCAGACCGGCAGAATGTGGGGACACAGACCAGCAGAATGTGGGGACTCAGACCAGCAGAAAGTGGGGACTCAGACCAGCTGAATGTGGGGACTCAGGCCAGCAAAATGTGGGGACTCAGACTAGTAAAATGTGGGGACTCAGACCAGCTGAATGTGGGGACTCAGACCAGCAGAATGTGGTGACTCAGACCAGCAGAATGTGGGGACTCAGACCAGCAGAATGTGGGGGCTCAAACCTGCAGAATATTGGACTCAGACTAGCAGAATGTGGGGACTCAGACCAGCTGAATGTGGGGACTCAGACCAGCAGAATTTTGGGACTCAGAGCAGCAAAATGTGGAGACTCAGACCAGCAAAATGTGGGGACTCAGACCAGCAGAATGTGGGGATTCAGACCAGCAGAATGTGGGTCTCAGACCAGCGGAAAGTTGGACTCAGACCAGCAGAATGTTGGATCCAAACCAGCAGAATGTGGGACTCAGACCAGCAGAATGTGGGGGCACAGACCAGCAGAATGTGGGGACAAAGAGCATCAAAATGTGGGGAGCACGACCAGCGGAATATGGGGACTCAGTCCAGCAAAATGTGGGACTCAGACCAGCAGAATGTGGGGAATCAGACCAGCAGCATGAGGGGACTCAGACCAGCAGAATGTGGGGACTCAGACCAGCAGAATGTGGTGACTCAGACCAGCAAAATGTGGTGACTCAGACCAGCAGAATGTGGGGACTCAGACCAGCAGAATTTGGGGGCACAGGCCTGCAAAATGTGGGGACTCAGACCAGCAAAATCTGCGGACTCAGACCAGCAGAAGGTGGGCACTCAGACCAGCTGAATGTGGGGACTCAGACCAGCAAAATGTGGGGACCAAGACCAGCAGAATGTGGGGACACAGACCAGCAGAATTTGGTGACTCAGACCAGCCAAATGTGGGGAGTCAGACCAGCAGAATGTGGGGACTCAGACCAGCAAAATGTGGGGAGTCAGACCAGCAGAATGTGGTGACTCAGACCAGCAAAATGTGGTGACTCAGACCAGCAGAATGTGGGGACTCAGACCAGCAGAATTTGGGGGCTCAGGCCTGAAAAATGTGGGGACTCAGACCAGCAAAATCTGCGGACTCAGACCAGCAGAAGGTGGGCACTCAGACCAGCTGAATCTGGGGACTCAGAGCATCAAAATGTGGGGACCAAGACCAGCAGAATGTGGGGACACAGACTAGCAGAATTTGGTGACTCAGACCAGCCAAATGTGGGGAGTCAGACCAGCAGAATGTGGGGACTCAGACCAGCAAAATGTGGGGAGTCAGACCAGCAGAATGTGGGGACTCAGACCAGCAGAATGTGGATACTCAGACCAGCAGAATGTGGTGACTCAGACCAGCAGAATGTGGGGCTCACAGCAGCAGAATTTGGGGACACAGAGCATCAAATGTTGGGAATCAGACCAGCAGAATGTGGGGACTCAGACCAGCAGAATGTGGAGACTCAGACCAGCCGAATGTGTGGACTCAGACCAGCAAAATGTGGAGACTCAGACCAGCAGAATGTGGGGACTCAGACCAGCAGAATGTGGGGACTCAGAGCAGCAGAATGTGGGGACTCAGAGCATCAAAATGTGGGGACCAAGACCAGCAGAATATGGGGACACAGAACAGCAGAATGTGGTGACTCAGACCAGCCGAATGTGGGGACTCAGACCAGCAAAATGTGGGGAGTCCGACCAGCAGAATGTGGGGACTCAGTCCAGCAGAATGTGGGGACTCAGACCAGCAGAATGTGGTGACACAGACCAGCAGAATGTGGGGCTCACAGCAGCAGAATTTGGGGACACAGAGCATCAAGTGTTGGGACTCAGACCAGCAGAATGTGGGGACTCAGACCAGCAGAATGTGGGGACTCAGACCAGCAGAATGTGGGGCTCAGACCAGCAGAATGTGGTGACTGAGACCAGCAGAATGTGGGGACTCAGACCAGCAAAATGTGGAGACTCAGACCAGCAGAATGTGGGGACTCAGACCAGCAGAATGTGGGGATTCAGACCAGCAGAATGTGGGGACTCAGACCAGCAGAATGTGGGGCTCAGACCAGCAGACTGTGGGGACTCAAACCTGTAGAGTATTGGACTCAGACCAGCAGATTGTGGGGACTCAGACCAGCAGAATGTGGGGGCTCAAACCTGCAGAATATTGGACTCAGACCAGCAGAATGTGGGGACGCAGACCAGCTGAATGTGGGGACTCAGCCAGCAAAATGTGGGGACTCAGGCCAGCAAAATGTGGGGACTAAGTCCAGCTGAATGTGGGGACTCAGACCAGCATAATTTGGGGACACAGACCAGCTGAATGTGGGGACTCATACCAGCAAAATGTGAGGACTCAGGCCAGCAAAATGTGGGGACCCAGACCAGCAAAATGTGGGGACTCAGACCAGCTGAATGTGGGGACTCAGACCAGCAGAATGTGGTGACTCAGACCAGCAGAATGTGGGGACTCAGACCAGCAGAATGTGGGGGCCCAGGCCAGCAAAATGCGGGGACTCAGACCGGCAGAATGTGGGGACACAGACCAGCAGAATGTGGGGACTCAGACCAGCAGAAAGTGGGGACTCAGACCAGCTGAATGTGGGGACTCAGGCCAGCAAAATGTGGGGACTCAGACTAGTAAAATGTGGGGACTCAGACCAGCTGAATGTGGGGACTCAGACCAGCAGAATGTGGTGACTCAGACCAGCAGAATGTGGGGACTCAGACCAGCAGAATGTGGGGGCTCAAACCTGCAGAATATTGGACTCAGACTAGCAGAATGTGGGGACTCAGACCAGCTGAATGTGGGGACTCAGACCAGCAGAATTTTGGGACTCAGAGCAGCAAAATGTGGAGACTCAGACCAGCAAAATGTGGGGACTCAGACCAGCAGAATGTGGGGATTCAGACCAGCAGAATGTGGGTCTCAGACCAGCGGAAAGTTGGACTCAGACCAGCAGAATGTTGGATCCAAACCAGCAGAATGTGGGACTCAGACCAGCAGAATGTGGGGGCACAGACCAGCAGAATGTGGGGACAAAGAGCATCAAAATGTGGGGAGCACGACCAGCGGAATATGGGGACTCAGACCAGCAAAATGTGGGACTCAGACCAGCAGAATGTGGGGAATCAGACCAGCAGCATGAGGGGACTCAGACCAGCAGAATGTGGGGACTCAGACCAGCAGAATGTGGTGACTCAGACCAGCAAAATGTGGTGACTCAGACCAGCAGAATGTGGGGACTCAGACCAGCAGAATTTGGGGGCACAGGCCTGCAAAATGTGGGGACTCAGACCAGCAAAATCTGCGGACTCAGACCAGCAGAAGGTGGGCACTCAGACCAGCTGAATGTGGGGACTCAGACCAGCAAAATGTGGGGACACAGACCAGCAGAATGTGGGGACACAGACCAGCAGAATTTGGTGACTCAGACCAGCCAAATGTGGGGAGTCAGACCAGCAGAATGTGGGGACTCAGACCAGCAAAATGTGGGGAGTCAGACCAGCAGAATGTGGTGACTCAGACCAGCAAAATGTGGTGACTCAGACCAGCAGAATGTGGGGACTCAGACCAGCAGAATTTGGGGGCTCAGGCCTGAAAAATGTGGGGACTCAGACCAGCAAAATCTGCGGACTCAGACCAGCAGAAGGTGGGCACTCAGACCAGCTGAATCTGGGGACTCAGAGCATCAAAATGTGGGGACCAAGACCAGCAGAATGTGGGGACACAGACCAGCAGAATTTGGTGACTCAGACCAGCCAAATGTGGGGAGTCAGACCAGCAGAATGTGGGGACTCAGACCAGCAAAATGTGGGGAGTCAGACCAGCAGAATGTGGGGACTCAGACCAGCAGAATGTGGGGACTCAGACCAGCAGAATGTGGTGACTCAGACCAGCAGAATGTGGGGCTCACAGCAGCAGAATTTGGGGACACAGAGCATCAAATGTTGGGAATCAGACCAGCAGAATGTGGGGACTCAGACCTGCAGAATGTGGGGACTCAGACCAGCAGAATGTGGGGACTCAGACCAGCAGAATGTGGTGACTCAGACCAGCAAAATGTGGTGACTCAGACCAGCAGAATGTGGGGACTCAGACCAGCAGAATTTGGGGGCTCAGGCCTGCAAAATGTGGGGACTCAGACCAGCAAAATCTGCGGACTCAGACCAGCAGAAGGTGGGCACTCAGACCAGCTGAATGTGGGGACTCAGACCAGCAAAATGTGGGGACTCAGGCCAGCAGAATGTGGTGACTCAGACCAGCAGAATGTGGGTCTCAGACCAGCAGAATGTGGGATCCAGACCAGCAGAATGTGGGACTCAGACCTGCAGAATGTGGGGGCACAGACCGGCAGAATGTGGGGACAGAGAGCATCAAAATGTGGGGACCACGACCAGCGGAATGAGGGGACTCAGACCAGCAAAATGTGGGGACTCAGACCAGCAGAATGTGGGGACTCAGACCAGCAGAATGTGGGGACACAGAGCATCAAAATGTGGGGACACAGAGCATCAAAATGTGGGGACCTAGACCAGCAGAATTTGGTGACTCAGACCAGCAGAATATGGAGACTCAGACCAGCAGAATGTGGGGACTCAGACTAGCAAAATGTGGGGACTCAGACTAGCAGAATGTGGGGACTCAGACCAGCAGAATGTGGTGACTCCGACCAGCAGAATGTGTGGACTCAGACCAGCAAAATGTGGAGACTCAGACCAACAGAATGTGGGGACTCAGACCAGCAGAATGTGGGGACTCAAACCAGCAGATTGTGGGGACTCAGAGCATCAAAATTTGGGGACCAAGACCAGCAGAATGTGGGGACACAGAACAGCATTATGTGGTGACTCAGACCAGAGGAATGTGGGGTCCCAGAGCAGCAAAATCTGTGGAGTCCGACCAGCAGAATGTGGGGACTCAGACCAGCAGAATGTGGGGACTCAGACCAGCAGAATGTGGTGACACAGACCAGCAGAATGTGGGGCTCACAGCAGCTGAATTTGGGGACACAGAGCATCAAATGTTGGGACTCAGACCAGCAGAATGTGGGGACTCAGACCAGCAGAATGTGGGGACTCAGACCAGCGGAAATTGGGGACTCAGACCAGCAGAATGTGGTGACTCAGTCCAGCAGAATGTGGGGACTCAGACCAGCAAAATGTGGAGACTCAGACCAGCAGAATGTGGGGACTCAGACCAGTAGAATGTGGGGACTGAGAGCATCAAAATGTGGGGACTCAGACGAGCAGAATGTGGGGCTCAGACCAGCAGAATGTGGGGACTCAAACCTGTAGAATATTGGACTCAGACCAGCAGAATGTGGGGACTCAGACCAGCAGAATGTGAGTGCTCAAACCTGCAGAATATTGGACGCAGACCAGCAGAATGTGGGGACTCAGACCAGCTGAATGTGGGGACTCAGACCAGCTGAATGTGGGGACTCAGACAAGCAAAATTTGGGGACTCAGACCAGCTGAACGTGGGGACTCAGACCAGCAAAATGTGGGGACTCAGACCAGCAAAATTTGGGGTCTCAGACCAGCTGAATGTGGGGACTCAGACCAGCTGAATGTGGGGACTCAGGCCAGCAAAATGTGGGGACTCAGACCAGCAGAATGTGGGGACTCAGACCAGCTGAATGAAGGGACTCAGACCAGCAGAATGTGGTGACTCAGACCAGCAGAATGTGGGGACTCAGACCAGCAGAATGTGGGGGCTGAGGCCAGCAAAATGTGGGGACTCAGACCGGCAGAATGTGGGGACTCAGACCAGCAGAATGTTGGGACTCAGACCAGCTGAATGTGGGGACTTAGGCCAGCAAAATGTGGGGACTCAGACCAGCAAAATGTGGGGACTCAGACCTGCTGCATGTGGGGACTCAGATCAGCAGAATGTGATGACTCAGACCAGCAGAATGTGGGGACTCAGACCAGCAGAATGTGGGGGCACAAACCTGCAGAATATTGGACTCAGACCAGCAGAATGTGGGGACTCAGACCAGCAGAATTTGAGGGCTCAATCCTGCAGAATATTGGACTCAGACCAGCAGAATGTGGGGACTCAGACCAGCTGAATTTGGGGACTCAGACCAGCAGAATGTGGGGTCTCAGGCCAGCAAAATATGGGGACTCAGACCAGCTGAATGTGGGGACTCAGACCAGCAAAATGTGGGGACTCAGACCAGCTGAATGTGGGGGACTCAGACCAGCAGAATGAGGGGGCTCAGGCCAGCAAAATGTGGGGACTCAAACCGGCAGAATTTGGGGACACAGACCAGCAGAATTTGGGGACACAGACCAGCAGAATGTGGGGACTCAGACTAGCTGAATCTGTGGACTCAGACCAGCTGAATGTGGGGGCACAGACCAGCAGAAGGTGGGACTCAGACCAGCAGAATGTGGGGGCACAGACCCGTGGAATGTGTGTGCGCAGACCAGCAAAATATGGGGACTCAGAACAGCAGAATTTGGAGACTTAGACCAGCAGAAAGTTAGACTCAGACCAGAAGAATGTGGGGCCTGAGAGAAGCAAAATGCGGGGGCTCAGACTAGCAGATTTTGTGGGAGCTGAGCGGCAGAAGGTGTGGACTCAGTCCAGCAGAATGTGATGGCTCAGACCAGCAGAATGTGATGGCTCAGACCAGCAGAATGTGGGGACTCAGACCAGCAGAATGTGGGGACACAAAGCATCAAAATGTGGGGACTCAGACCAGCAGAATGTGGGGACTCAGACCAGCAAAATGTGGGGACTCAGACCAGCAAAATGTGGGGACGCAGACCAGCAGAATTTGGGGACACAGAGCGTCAAAATGTGGGGACCTAGACCAGCAGAATGTGGTGACTCAGACCAGCAGAATGTGGGAATTCAGACCAGCAGAATGTGGGGACTCAGACCAGCAGAATATGGGGACTCAGACCAGCAAAATGTGGGGACTCAGACCAGCAAAATGTGGAGACTCAGCCCAGAAGAATGTGGGGACTCAGACCAGCAAAATGTGGGGACTCAGACCAGCAAAATGTGGGGACTCAGACCAGCAGAATGTGGGGACTCAGACCAGCAGAATGTGGTGACTCAGACCAGCAGAATGTGGAGGCTCAAACCTGCAGAATGTGGCGATTCAGACCAGCAGAATATGGGTGCTAAGACCAGCAGAATCTGGGGGCTCGAACCTGCAGAATGTGGGACTCAGACCTGCAGAATTTGGGACTTAGACAAGTGGGACACATACCAGCAGAATGTGGGGGGCTCAGACCAGCAGAAATTGGGGGGCTAAGACCAGCAGAACGTGTGGGCTCGAACTGCAGAATGTGAAACTCAGACCAGCAGAAAGTGGAACACATACCAGCAGAATGTGGGGGCTCAGACCAGCAGACATTGGGACTCAGACCAGCAGAATTTGGGGACTCAGACCAGCAGAAAGTGGGGTCTTAGACCAGCAGAACGTGGGGGCTCGAACCTGAAGTTTGTGGGACTCAGACCAGCAGAATGTGGGTCTCAAACCTGCAGAATATTGGACTCAGACCATCTGAACGTGGGGACTCAGACCAGCAAAATGTGGGGACTCAGACCAGCAAAATTTGGGGACTCAGACCAGCTGAATGTGGGGACTCAGACCAGCTGAATGTGGGGACTCAGGCCAGCAAAATGTGGGGACTCAGACCAGCAGAATGTGGGGACTCAGACCAGCTGAATGTGGGGACTCAGACCAGCAGAATGTGGTGAATCAGACCAGCAGAATTTGGGGACTCAGACCAGCAGAATGTGGGGGCTCAGGCCAGCAAAATGTGGGGGACTGAGACCGGCAGAATGGGTGGACACAGACCAGCAGAATGTGGGGACTCAGACCAGCAGAATGTGGGGACTCAGACCAGCTGAATGTGGGGACTTAGGCCAGCAAAATGTGGGGACTCAGACCAGCAAAATGTGGGGACTCAGACATGCTGCATGTGGGGACTCAGATCAGCAGAATGTGATGACTCAGACCAGCAGAATGTGGGGACTCAGACCAGCAGAATGTGGGGGCACAAACCTGCAGAATATTGGACTCAGACCAGCAGAATGTGGGGACTCAGACCAGCAGAATTTGGAGGCTCAATCCTGCAGAATATTGGACTCAGACCAGCAGAATGTGGGGACTCAGACCAGCTGAATTTGGGGACTCAGACCAGCAAAATGTGGGGACTCAGGCCAGCAAAATGTGGGGACTCAGACCAGCTGAATGTGGGGACTCAGACCAGCAAAATGTGGGGACTCAGACCAGCTGAATGTGGGGACTCAGACCAGCAGAATGTGGTGACTCAGTCCAGCAGAATGTGGGGACTCAGACCAGCAGAATGAGGGGGCTCAGGCCAGCAGAATGTGGGGACTCAGACCAGCTGAAACTGTGGACTCAGACCAGCAGAATGTGGAGGCTCAAACCTCCAGAATGTGGGGATTCAGACCAGCAGAATATGGGTGCTAAGACCAGCAGAATCTGGGAGCTCGAACATTCAGAATGTGGGACTCAGAACTGCAGAATTTGGGGACTCAGACCAGCAGAATGTGGGGGACTCAGACCGGCAGAATGTGGGGAAACAGAGCATCAAAATGTGGGGAAATTGACCAGCAGAATTTGGTTACTCAGACCAGCAGAATGTGGGGACTCAGGCCAGCAAAATGTGGGGACTCAGACCAGCAAAATGTGCAGACTCAGACCAGCAGAATGTGGGGACTCAGACCAGCAGAATGTGGGGACTCAGACCAGTAGAATGTGGGGACTCAGAGCATCAAAATGTGGGGGACTCAGACGAGCAGAATGTGGGGCTCAGACCAGCAGAATTTGGGGACTCAAACCTGTAGAATATTGGACTCAGACCAGCAGAATGTGGGGACTCAGACCAGCAGAATGTGAGGGGTCAAACCTGCAGAATATTGGACGCAGACCAGCAGAATGTGGGGACTCAGACCAGCTGAATGTGGGGACTCAGACCAGCTGAATGTGGGGACTCAGACAAGCAAAATTTGGGGAGTCAGACCAGCTGAACGTGGGGACTCAGACCAGCAAAATGTGGGGACTCAGACCAGCAAAATTTGGGGACTCAGACCAGCTGAATGTGGGGACTCAGACGAGCTTGAGAGTGGGGACTCAGGCCAGCAAAATGTGGGGACTCAGACCAGCAGAATGTGGGGACTCAGACCAGCTGAATGAAGGGACTCAGACCAGCAGAATGTGGTGACTCAGACCAGCAGAATGTGGGGACTCAGACCAGCAGAATGTGGGGGCTGAGGCCAGCAAAATGTGGGGACTGAGACCGGCAGAATGTGTGGACACAGACCAGCAGAATGTGGGGGACTCAGACCAGCAGAATGTGGGGACTCAGACCAGCTGAATGTGGGGACTTAGGCCAGCAAAATGTGGGGACTCAGAGCAGCAAAATGTGGGGACTCAGACCTGCTGCATGTGGGTCTCAGATCAGCAGAATGTGATGACTCAGACCAGCAGAATGTGGGGACTCAGACCAGCAGAATGTGGGGGCACAAACCTGCAGAATATTGGACTCAGACCAGCAGAATGTGGGGACTCAGACCAGCAGAATTTGGGGGCTCAATCCTGCAGAATATTGGACTCAGACCAGCAGAATGTGAGGACTCAGACCAGCTGAATTTGGGGACTCAGACCAGCAAAATGTGGGGGACTCAGGCCAGCAAAATATGGGGACTCAGACCAGCTGAATGTGGGGACTCAGACCAGCAAAATGTGGGGACTCAGACCAGCTGAATGTGGGGACTCAGACCAGCAGAATGTGGTTACTCAGTCCAGCAGAATGTGGGGACTCAGACCAGCAGAATGAGGGGGCTCAGGCCTGCAAAATGTGGGGACTCAAACCGGCAGAATTTGGGGACACAGACCAGCAGAATGTGGGGACTCAGACCAGCTGAATCTGTGGACTCAGACCAGCTGAATGTGGGGGCACAGACCAGCAGAAGGTGGGACTCAGACCAGCAGAATGTGGGGGCACAGACCCGTGGAATGTGTGTGCGCAGACCAGCAAAATATGGGGACTCAGAACAGCAGAATTTGGAGACTCAGACCAGCAGAAAGTTAGACTCAGACCAGAAGAATGTGGGGCTCAGACCAGAAGAATGTGGGGCCTGAGAGAAGGAAAATGCGGGGGCTCAGACTAGCAGATTTTGTGGGAGCTGAGCAGCAGAAGGTGTGGACTCAGTCCAGCAGAATGTGATGGCTCAGACCAGCAGAATGTGATGGCTCAGACCAGCAGAATGTGGGGACTCAGACCAGCAGAATGTGGGGACACAAAGCATCAAAATGTGGGGGACTCAGACCAGCAGAATGTGGGGACTCAGACCAGCAAAATGTGGGGACGCAGACCAGCAGAATTTGGGGACTCAGAGCATCAAATGTGGGGACCTAGACCAGCAGAATGTGGGGACTCAGACCAGCAGAATGTGGGAATTCAGACCAGCAGAATGTGGGGACTCAGACCAGCAGAATATGGGGACTCAGACCAGCAAAATGTGGGGACTCAGACCAGCAAAATGTGGAGACTCAGCCCAGAAGAATGTGGGGACTCAGACCAGCAAAATGTGGGGACTCAGACCAGCAAAATGTGGGGACTCAGACCAGCAGAATGTGGGGACTCAGACCAGCAGAATGTGGTGACTCAGACCAGCAGAATGTGGAGGCTCAAACCTGCAGAATGTGGCGATTCAGACCAGCAGAATATGGGTTCTAAGACCAGCAGAATCTGGGGGCTCGAACCTGCAGAATGTGGGACTCAGACCTGCAGAATTTGGGACTTAGACCAGAAGAAAGTGGGACACATACCAGCAGAATGTGGGGGCTCAGACCAGCAGAAATTCGGGGCTAAGACCAGCAGAATGTGTGGGCTCGAACTGCAGAATGTGAAACTCAGACCAGCAGAAAGTGGAACACATACCAGCAGAATGTGGGGGCTCAGACCAGCAGACATTGGGACTCAGACCAGCAGAATTTGGGGACACAGACCAGCAGAAAGTGGGGTCTCAGACCAGCAGAACGTGGGGGCTCGAACCTGCAGTTTGTGGGACTCAGACCAGCAGAATGTGGGTCTCAAACCTGCAGAATATTGGACTCAGACCATCTGAACGTGGGGACTCAGACCAGCAAAATGTGGGGACTCAGACCAGCAAAATTTGGGGACTCAGACCAGCTGAATGTGGGGACTCAGACCAGCTGAATGTGGGGACTCAGGCCAGCAAAATGTGGGGACTCAGACCAGCAGAATGTGGGGACTCAGACCAGCTGAATGTGGGGACTCAGACCAGCAGAATGTGGTGACTCAGACCAGCAGAATGTGGGGACTCAGACCAGCAGAATGTGGGGGCTCAAGCCAGCAAAATGTGGGGACTGAGACCGGCAGAATGTGTGGACACAGACCAGCAGAATGTGGGGACTCAGACCAGCAGAATGTGGGGACTCAGACCAGCTGAATGTGGGGACTTAGGCCAGCAAAATGTGGGGACTCAGACCAGCAAAATGTGGGGACTCAGACCTGCTGCATGTGGGGACTCAGATCAGCAGAATGTGATGACTCAGACCAGCAGAATGTGGGGACTGAGACCAGCAGAATGTGGGTGCACAAACCTGCAGAATATTGGACTCAGACCAGCAGAATGTGGGGACTCAGACCAGCAGAATTTGGAGGCTCAATCCTGCAGAATATTGGACTCAGACCAGCAGAATGTGGGGACTCAGACCAGCTGAATTTGGGGACTCAGACCAACAAAATGTGGGGACTCAGGCCAGCAAAATGTGGGGACTCAGACCAGCTGAATGTGGGGGACTCAGACCAGCAAAATATGGGGGACTCAGACCAGCTGAATGTGGGGACTCAGACCAGCAGAATGTGGTGACTCAGTCCAGCAGAAATTGGGGACTCAGACCAGCAGAATGAGGGGGCTCAGGCCAGCAAAATGTGGGGACTCAGACCGGCAGAATTTGGGGACACGGACCAGCAGAATGTGGGGACTCAGACCAGCTGAAACTGTGGACTCAGACCAGCTGAATGTGGGACTCAGACCAGCAAAATTTGGGCACTCAGGCTAGCAAAATGTGGGGACTCAGACCTACAAAATGTGGGGACTCAGACCAGCTGAATTTGGGCACTCAGACCAGCAGAATGTGGTGACTCAGACCAGCAGAATTTGGGAACTCAGATTAGCAGAATGTGGAGGCTCAAACCTCCAGAATGTGGGGATTCAGGCCAGCAGAATATGGGTGCTAAGACCAGCAGAATCTGGGTGCTCGAACATGCAGAATGTGGGACTCAGAACTGCAGAATTTGGGGACTCAGACCAGCAGAATGTGGGACTCAGACCGGCAGAATGTGGGGAAACAGAGCATCAAAATGTGGGGAAATTGACCAGCAGAATTTGGTTACTCAGACCAGCAGAATGTGGGGACTCAGGCCAGCAAAATGTGGGGACTCAGACCAGCAAAAATGTGCGGACTCAGACCAGCAGAATGTGGGGACTCAGACCAGCAAGATGTGGGGACTCAGACCCGCAGAATGTGGTGACTCAGACCAGCAGAATGTGGGTCTCAGACCAGCAGAATGTGGGATCCAGACCAGCAGAATGTGGGACTCAGACCAGCAGAATGTGGGGCACAGACTGGCAGAATGTGGGGACAGAGAGCATCAAAATGTGGGGACCACGACCGGCGGAATCAGGGGGACTCAGACCAGCAAAATGTGGGGACTCAGACCAGCAGAATGTGGGGACTCAGACCAGCAGAATGTGGGGACACAGAGCATCAAAATGTGGGGACACAGAGCATCAAAATGTGGGGACCTAGACCAGCAGAATTTGGTGACTCAGACCAGCAGAATATGGAGACTCAGACCAGCAGAATGTGGGGACTCAGACTATCAAAATGTGGGGACTCAGACTAGCAGAATGTGGGGGACTCAGACCAGCAGAATGTGGAGACTCAGACCAGCAGAATGTGGGGACTCAGACCAGCAGAATGTGGGGAGTCCGACCAGCAGAATGTGGGGACTCAGACCAGCAGAATGTGGGGACTCAGACCAGCGAACGTGGTGACACAGACCAGCAGAATGTGGGGCTCACAGCAGCAGAATTTGGGGACACAGAGCATCAAATGTTGGGACTCAAACCAGCAGAATGTGGGGACTCAGACCAGCAGAATGTGGGGACACAGACCAGCAGAATGTGGGGGACTCAGACCAGCAGAATGTGGTGACTCAGACCAGCAGAATGTGGGGACTCAGACCAGCAAAATGTGGAGACTCAGACGAGCAGAATGTGGTGACTCAGACCAGCAGAATGTGGGGGACTCAGACCAGCGGAATGTGGGGACTCAGACGAGCAGAATATGGAGACTCAGACCAAGCAGAATGTGGGGACTCAGACCAGCTGAATGTGGGGGACGCTGACCAGCAGAATGTGGGGACTCAGGCCAGCAAAATGTGGGGACTCAGACCAGCTGAATGTGGGGACTCAGACCAGCAAAATTTGGGGGACTCAGACCAGCTGAACGTGGGGGACACAGACCAGCAAAATGTGGGGGACTCAGACCAGCAAAATTTGGGGACTCAGACCAGCTGAATGTGGGGGACTCAGACCAGCTGAATGTGGGGACTCAGGCCTGCAAAATGTGGGGACTCAGACCAGCTGAATGTGGGGACTCAGACCAGCTGAATGTGGGGACTCAGACCAGCAGAATGTGGTGACTCAGAGCAGCAGAATGTGGGGGACTCAGACCAGCAGAATGTGGGGGCTCAGGCCAGCAAAATGTGGGGACTCAGTCCGGCAGAATGTGGGGACACAGACCAGCAGAATGTGGGGACTCAGACCAGCAGAATGTGGGGGACTCAGACCAGCTGAATGTGCGGACTTAGGCCAGCAAAATGTGGGGACTCAGACCAGCAAAAAGTGGGGACTCAGACCTGCTGAATGTGGGGACTCAGACCAGCAGAATGTGATGACTCAGACCAGCAGAATGTGGGGACTCAGACCAGCAGAATGTGGGGGCACAAACCTGCAGAATATTGGACTCAGACCAGCAGATTGTGGGGACTCAGACCAGCAAAATGTGGGGACTCAGACCAGCAAAATTTGGGGACTCAGACCAGCTGAATGTGGGGACTCAGACCAGCTGAATTTGGGGACTCAGACCTGCAAAATGTGGGGACTCAGGCCAGCAAAATGTGGGGGACTCAGACCAGCTGAATGTGGGGACTCAGACCAGCAAAATGTGGGGACTCAGACCAGCTGAATGTGGGGACTCAGACCAGCTGAAGTTTGGGACATAGGCCAGCAAAATGTGGGGACTCAGACCAGCAAAACGTGGGCACTCAGACCAGCTGAATGTGGGGACTCAGATCAGCAGAATGTGGTGACTCAGACCAGCAGAATGTGGGGACTCAGACCAGCAGAATGTGGGGGCACAAACCTGCAGAATATTGGACTCAGACCAGCTGAATGTGGGGACTCAGACCAGCAGAATTCTGGGACTCAGACCAGCAAAATGTGGAGACTCAGACCAGCAAAATGTGGGGACTCAGACCAGCAGAATGTGGGGATTCAGACCAGCAGAATGTGGGTCTCAGACCAGCAGAAAGTTGGACTCAGAGCAGCAGAATGTGGGATCCAAACCAGCAGAATGTGGGACTCAGACCAGCAGAATGTGGGGGCACAGACCAGCAGAATGTGGGGACACAGAGCATCAAAATGTGGGGACCACGACCAGTGGAATGTGGGGACTCAGACCAGCAAAATGTGGGGACTCAGACCAGCAGAATGTGGGGACTCAGACCAGCAGAATGTGGGGACTCAGACCAGCAGAATGTGGGGACACAGAGCATCAAAATGTGGGGGACCTTGACCAGCAGAATTTGGTGTCTCAGACCGGCAGATTATGGAGACTCAGACCAGCAGAATGTGGGGACTCAGACTAGCAAATTCTGGGGACTCATACTAGCAGAATATGGGGACTCAGACCAGCAGAATGTGGTGACTCTGACCAGCAGAATGTGGGGACTCAGACCAGCAGAATGAGGGGACTCAGACAAGCAGAATGTGGGGACTCAGAGCATCAAAATGTGGGGACCAAGGCGAGCAGAATTTGGTGACTCAGACCAGCAAAATGTGGGGAGTCAGACCAGCAGAATGTGGGGACTCAGACCAGCAGCATGTGGGGACTCAGACCAGCAGAATGTGGTGACTCAGACCAGCAGAATGTGGGGCTCACAGCAGCAGAATTTGGGGAAACAGAGCATCAAATGTTGGGACTCAGACCAGCAGAATGTGGGGACTCAGACCAGCAGAATGTGGGGACTCTGGCCAGCAGAATGTGGTGACTCAGACCAGCAGAATGTGGGGACTGGACTCAGACCAGCAAAAAGTGGAGACTCAGGCCAGAAGAATGTGGGGACTCAGGCCGGCAGAATTTGGGGACTCAGACCAGCAGAATGTGGGCACTCAGAGCATCAAAATGTGGGGGCTCAGACCAGCAGAACGTGGGGCTCAGACCAGCAGAATGTGGGGACTCAAACCCGTAGAATATTGGACTCTGACCAGCAGAATGTGGGGACTCAGACCAGCAGAATTTGGGGGCTCAATCCTGCAGAATATTGGACTCAGACCAGCAGAATGTGGGGACTCAGACCAGCTGAATGTGGGGACTCAGACCAGCAAAATGTGGGGACTCAGGCCAGCAAAATGTGGGGACTCAGACCAGCTGAATGTGGGGACTCAGACCAGCAGAATGTGGGGACTCAGAGCATCAAAATGTGGGGACGCAGACCAGCAGAATGTGGGGCTCAGACCAGCAGAATGTGGGGACTCAAACCTGTAGTATATTGGACTCAGACCTGCAGAATGTGGGGACTCAGACCAGCAGAATGTGGGGGCTCAAACCTGCAGAATATTGGACTCAGACCAGCAGAATGTGGGGACTCAGGCCAGCTGAATGTGGGGACTCAGACCAGCAAAATGTGGGGACTCAGGCCAGCAAAATGTGGGGACTCAGACCAGCTGAATGTGGGGACTCAGACCAGCAAAATTTGTGGACTCAGACCAGCTGAATGTGGGGACTCATACGAGCAAAATGTGGGGACTCAGACCAGCACAATTTGGGGACTCAGACCAGCTGAATGTGGGGACTCAGACCAGCTGAACGTGGGGACTCAGGCCAGCAAAATGTGGGGACTCAGGCCAGCAAAATGTGGGGACTCAGACCGGCAGAATGTGGGGACACAGACCAGCAGAATGTGGGGACTCAGACCAGCAGAATGTGGGGACTCAGACCAGCTGAAGTTTGGGACATAGGCCAGCAAAATGTGGGGACTCAGACCAGCAAAACGTGGGCACTCAGACCAGCTGAATGTGGGGACTCAGATCAGCAGAATGTGGTGACTCAGACCAGCAGAATGTGGGGACTCAGACCAGCAGAATGTGGGGGCACAAACCTGCAGAATATTGGACTCAGACCAGCAGAATGTGGGGACTCAAACCAGCTGAATATGGGGACTCAGCCCAGCAGAATTCTGGGACTCAGACCAGCAAAATGTGGAGACTCAGACCAGCAAAATGTGGGGACTCAGACCAGCAGAATGTGGGGATTCAGACCAGCAGAATGTGGGTCTCAGACCAGCAGAAAGTTGGACTCAGAGCAGCAGAATGTGGGATCCAAACCAGCAGAATGTGGGACTCAGACCAGCAGAATGTGGGTGCTAAGACCAGCAGAATCTGGGTGCTCGAACATGCAGAATGTGGGACTCAGAACTGCAGAATTTGGGGACTCAGACCAGCAGAATGTGGGGACTCAGACCGGCAGAATGTGGGGAAACAGAGCATCAAAATGTGGGGAAATTGACCAGCAGAATTTGGTTACTCAGACCAGCAGAATGTGGGGACTCAGGCCAGCAAAATGTGGGGACTCAGACCAGCAAAATGTGCGGACTCAGACCAGCAGAATGTGGGGACTCAGACCAGCAAGATGTGGGGACTCAGACCCGCAGAATGTGGTGACTCAGACCAGCAGAATGTGGGTCTCAGACCAGCAGAATGTGGGATCCAGACCAGCAGAATGTGGGACTCAGACCAGCAGAATGTGGGGCACAGACTGGCAGAATGTGGGGACAGAGAGCATCAAAATGTGGGGACCACGACCAGCGGAATCAGGGGACTCAGACCAGCAAAATGTGGGGACTCAGACCAGCAGAATGTGGGGACTCAGACCAGCAGAATGTGGGGACACAGAGCATCAAAATGTGGGGACACAGAGCATCAAAATGTGGGGACCTAGACCAGCAGAATTTGGTGACTCAGACAAGCAGAATATGGAGACTCAGACCAGCAGAATGTGGGGACTCAGACTATCAAAATGTGGGGACTCAGACTAGCAGAATGTGGGGACTCAGACCAGCAGAATGTGGTGACTCAGACCAGCAGAATGTGGGGAGTCCGACCAGCAGAATGTGGGGACTCAGACCAGCAGAATGTGGGGAGTCCGACCAGCAGAATGTGGGGACTCAGACCAGCAGAATGTGGGTCTCAGACCAGCAGAATGTGGGATCCAGACCAGCAGAATGTGGGACTCAGACCAGCAGAATGTGGGGCACAGACTGGCAGAATGTGGGGACAGAGAGCATCAAAATGTGGGGACCACGACCGGCGGAATCAGGGGACTCAGACCAGCAAAATGTGGGGACTCAGACCAGCAGAATGTGGGGACTCAGACCAGCAGAATGTGGGGACACAGAGCATCAAAATGTGGGGACACAGAGCATCAAAATGTGGGGACCTAGACCAGCAGAATTTGGTGACTCAGACCAGCAGAATATGGAGACTCAGACCAGCAGAATGTGGGGACTCAGACTATCAAAATGTGGGGACTCAGACTAGCAGAATGTGGGGACTCAGACCAGCAGAATGTGGTGACTCAGACCAGCGGAATGTGTGGACTCAGACCAGCAAAATGTGGAGACTCAGACCAGCAGAATGTGGGGACTCAGACCAGCAGAATGTGGGGAGTCCGACCAGCAGAATGTGGGGACTCAGACCAGCAGAATGTGGGGACTCAGACCAGCGAACGTGGTGACACAGACCAGCAGAATGTGGGGCTCACAGCAGCAGAATTTGGGGACACAGAGCATCAAATGTTGGGACTCAGACCAGCAGAATGTGGGGACTCAGACCAGCAGAATGTGGGGACACAGACCAGCAGAATGTGGGGACTCAGACCAGCAGAATGTGGTGACTCAGACCAGCAGAATGTGGGGACTCAGACCAGCAAAATGTGGAGACTCAGACGAGCAGAATGTGGTGACTCAGACCAGCAGAATGTGGGGACTCAGACCAGCGGAATGTGGGGACTCAGACGAGCAGAATATGGAGACTCAGACCAGCAGAATGTGGGGACTCAGACCAGCTGAATGTGGGGACGCTGACCAGCAGAATGTGGGGACTCAGGCCAGCAAAATGTGGGGACTCAGACCAGCTGAATGTGGGGACTCAGACCAGCAAAATTTGGGGACTCAGACCAGCTGAACGTGGGGACACAGACCAGCAAAATGTGGGGACTCAGACCAGCAAAATTTGGGGACTCAGACCAGCTGAATGTGGGGACTCAGACCAGCTGAATGTGGGGACTCAGGCCTGCAAAATGTGGGGACTCAGACCAGCTGAATGTGGGGACTCAGACCAGCTGAATGTGGGGACTCAGACCAGCAGAATGTGGTGACTCAGAGCAGCAGAATGTGGGGACTCAGACCAGCAGAATGTGGGGGCTCAGGCCAGCAAAATGTGGGGACTCAGACCGGCAGAATGTGGGGACACAGACCAGCAGAATGTGGGGACTCAGACCAGCAGAATGTGGGGACTCAGACCAGCTGAATGTGCGGACTTAGGCCAGCAAAATGTGGGGACTCAGACCAGCAAAAAGTGGGGACTCAGACCTGCTGAATGTGGGGACTCAGACCAGCAGAATGTGATGACTCAGACCTGCAGAATGTGGGGACTCAGACCAGCAGAATGTGGGGGCACAAACCTGCAGAATATTGGACTCAGACCAGCAGATTGTGGGGACTCAGACCAGCAAAATGTGGGGACTCAGACCAGCAAAATTTGGGGACTCAGACCAGCTGAATGTGGGGACTCAGACCAGCTGAATTTGGGGACTCAGACCTGCAAAATGTGGGGACTCAGGCCAGCAAAATGTGGGGACTCAGACCAGCTGAATGTGGGGACTCAGACCAGCAAAATGTGGGGACTCAGACCAGCTGAATGTGGGGACTCAGACCAGCTGAAGTTTGGGACATAGGCCAGCAAAATGTGGGGACTCAGACCAGCAAAACGTGGGCACTCAGACCAGCTGAATGTGGGGACTCAGATCAGCAGAATGTGGTGACTCAGACCAGCAGAATGTGGGGACTCAGACCAGCAGAATGTGGGGGCACAAACCTGCAGAATATTGGACTCAGACCAGCTGAATGTGGGGACTCAGACCAGCAGAATTCTGGGACTCAGACCAGCAAAATGTGGAGACTCAGACCAGCAAAATGTGGGGACTCAGACCAGCAGAATGTGGGGATTCAGACCAGCAGAATGTGGGTCTCAGACCAGCAGAAAGTTGGACTCAGAGCAGCAGAATGTGGGATCCAAACCAGCAGAATGTGGGACTCAGACCAGCAGAATGTGGGGGCACAGACCAGCAGAATGTGGGGACACAGAGCATCAAAATGTGGGGACCACGACCAGTGGAATGTGGGGACTCAGACCAGCAGAATGTGGGGACTCAGACCAGCAGAATGTGGGGACTCAGACCAGCAGAATGTGGGGACACAGAGCATCAAAATGTGGGGACCTTGACCAGCAGAATTTGGTGTCTCAGACCGGCAGATTATGGAGACTCAGACCAGCAGAATGTGGGGACTCAGACTAGCAAATTCTGGGGACTCATACTAGCAGAATATGGGGACTCAGACCAGCAGAATGTGGTGACTCTGACCAGCAGAATGTGGGGACTCAGACCAGCAGAATGAGGGGACTCAGACAAGCAGAATGTGGGGACTCAGAGCATCAAAATGTGGGGACCAAGGCGAGCAGAATTTGGTGACTCAGACCAGCAAAATGTGGGGAGTCAGACCAGCAGAATGTGGGGACTCAGACCAGCAGCATGTGGGGACTCAGACCAGCAGAATGTGGTGACTCAGACCAGCAGAATGTGGGGCTCACAGCAGCAGAATTTGGGGAAACAGAGCATCAAATGTTGGGACTCAGACCAGCAGAATGTGGGGACTCAGACCAGCAGAATGTGGGGACTCTGGCCAGCAGAATGTGGTGACTCAGACCAGCAGAATGTGGGGACTGGACTCAGACCAGCAAAAAGTGGAGACTCAGGCCAGAAGAATGTGGGGACTCAGGCCGGCAGAATTTGGGGACTCAGACCAGCAGAATGTGGGCACTCAGAGCATCAAAATGTGGGGGCTCAGACCAGCAGAACGTGGGGCTCAGACCAGCAGAATGTGGGGACTCAAACCCGTAGAATATTGGACTCTGACCAGCAGAATGTGGGGACTCAGACCAGCAGAATTTGGGGGCTCAATCCTGCAGAATATTGGACTCAGACCAGCAGAATGTGGGGACTCAGACCAGCTGAATGTGGGGACTCAGACCAGCAAAATGTGGGGACTCAGGCCAGCAAAATGTGGGGACTCAGACCAGCTGAATGTGGGGACTCAGACCAGCAGAATGTGGGGACTCAGAGCATCAAAATGTGGGGACGCAGACCAGCAGAATGTGGGGCTCAGACCAGCAGAATGTGGGGACTCAAACCTGTAGTATATTGGACTCAGACCTGCAGAATGTGGGGACTCAGACCAGCAAAAATGTGGGGGCTCAAACCTGCAGAATATTGGACTCAGACCAGCAGAATGTGGGGACTCAGGCCAGCTGAATGTGGGGACTCAGACCAGCAAAATGTGGGGACTCAGGCCAGCAAAATGTGGGGACTCAGACCAGCTGAATGTGGGGACTCAGACCAGCAAAATTTGTGGACTCAGACCAGCTGAATGTGGGGACTCATACGAGCAAAATGTGGGGACTCAGACCAGCACAATTTGGGGACTCAGACCAGCTGAATGTGGGGACTCAGACCAGCTGAACGTGGGGACTCAGGCCAGCAAAATGTGGGGACTCAGGCCAGCAAAATGTGGGGACTCAGACCGGCAGAATGTGGGGACACAGACCAGCAGAATGTGGGGACTCAGACCAGCAGAATGTGGGGACTCAGACCAGCTGAAGTTTGGGACATAGGCCAGCAAAATGTGGGGACTCAGACCAGCAAAACGTGGGCACTCAGACCAGCTGAATGTGGGGACTCAGATCAGCAGAATGTGGTGACTCAGACCAGCAGAATGTGGGGACTCAGACCAGCAGAATGTGGGGGCACAAACCTGCAGAATATTGGACTCAGACCAGCAGAATGTGGGGACTCAAACCAGCTGAATATGGGGACTCAGCCCAGCAGAATTCTGGGACTCAGACCAGCAAAATGTGGAGACTCAGACCAGCAAAATGTGGGGACTCAGACCAGCAGAATGTGGGGATTCAGACCAGCAGAATGTGGGTCTCAGACCAGCAGAAAGTTGGACTCAGAGCAGCAGAATGTGGGATCCAAACCAGCAGAATGTGGGACTCAGACCAGCAGAATGTGGGTGCTAAGACCAGCAGAATCTGGGTGCTCGAACATGCAGAATGTGGGACTCAGAACTGCAGAATTTGGGGACTCAGACCAGCAGAATGTGGGGACTCAGACCGGCAGAATGTGGGGAAACAGAGCATCAAAATGTGGGGAAATTGACCAGCAGAATTTGGTTACTCAGACCAGCAGAATGTGGGGACTCAGGCCAGCAAAATGTGGGGACTCAGACCAGCAAAATGTGCGGACTCAGACCAGCAGAATGTGGGGACTCAGACCAGCAAGATGTGGGGACTCAGACCCGCAGAATGTGGTGACTCAGACCAGCAGAATGTGGGTCTCAGACCAGCAGAATGTGGGATCCAGACCAGCAGAATGTGGGACTCAGACCAGCAGAATGTGGGGCACAGACTGGCAGAATGTGGGGACAGAGAGCATCAAAATGTGGGGACCACGACCAGCGGAATCAGGGGACTCAGACCAGCAAAATGTGGGGACTCAGACCAGCAGAATGTGGGGACTCAGACCAGCAGAATGTGGGGACACAGAGCATCAAAATGTGGGGACACAGAGCATCAAAATGTGGGGACCTAGACCAGCAGAATTTGGTGACTCAGACAAGCAGAATATGGAGACTCAGACCAGCAGAATGTGGGGACTCAGACTATCAAAATGTGGGGACTCAGACTAGCAGAATGTGGGGACTCAGACCAGCAGAATGTGGTGACTCAGACCAGCAGAATGTGGGGAGTCCGACCAGCAGAATGTGGGGACTCAGACCAGCAGAATGTGGGGAGTCCGACCAGCAGAATGTGGGGACTCAGACCAGCAGAATGTGGGGACTCAGACCAGCGAACGTGGTGACGCAGACCAGCAGAATGTGGGGCTCACAGCAGCAGAATTTGGGGACACAGAGCATCAAATGTTGGGACTCAAACCAGCAGAATGTGGGGACTCAGACCAGCAGAATGTGGGGACACAGACCAGCAGAATGTGGGGACTCAGACCAGCAGAATGTGGTGACTCAGACCAGCAGAATGTGGGGACTCAGACCAGCAAAATGTGTAGACTCAGACCAGCGGAATGTGGGGACTCAGACGAGCAGAATATGGAGACTCAGACCAGCAGAATGTGGGGACTCAGACCAGCTGAATGTGGGGACGCTGACCAGCAGAATGTGGGGACTCAGACCAGCAGAATGTGGGGACTCAGGCCAGCAAAATGTGGGGACTCAGACCAGCTGAATGTGGGGACTCAGACCAGCAAAATTTGGGGACTCAGACCAGCTGAACGTGGGGACACAGACCAGCAAAATGTGGGGACTCAGACCAGCAAAATTTGGGGACTCAGACCAGCTGAATGTGGGGACTCAGACCAGCTGAATGTGGGGACTCAGGCCTGCAAAATGTGGGGACTCAGACCAGCTGAATGTGGGGACTCAGACCAGCTGAATGTGGGGACTCAGACCAGCAGAATGTGGTGACTCAGAGCAGCAGAATGTGGGGACTCAGACCAGCAGAATGTGGGGGCTCAGGCCAGCAAAATGTGGGGACTCAGACCGGCAGAATGTGGGGACACAGACCAGCAGAATGTGGGGACTCAGACCAGCAGAATGTGGGGACTCAGACCAGCTGAATGTGGGGACTTAGGCCAGCAAAATGTGGGGACTCAGACCAGCAAAAAGTGGGGACTCAGACCTGCTGAATGTGGGGACTCAGACCAGCAGAATGTGATGACTCAGACCAGCAGAATGTGGGGACTCAGACCAGCAGAATGTGGGGGCACAAACCTGCAGAATATTGGACTCAGACCAGCAGTTTGTGGGGACTCAGACCAGCAAAATGTGGGGACTCAGACCAGCAAAATTTGGGGACTCAGACCAGCTGAATGTGGGGACTCAGACCAGCTGAATTTGGGGACTCAGACCTGCAAAATGTGGGGACTCAGGCCAGCAAAATGTGGGGACTCAGACCAGCTGAATGTGGGGACTCAGACCAGCAAAATGTGGGGACTCAGACCAGCTGAATGTGGGGACTCAGACCAGCTGAAGTTTGGGACATAGGCCAGCAAAATGTGGGGACTCAGACCAGCAAAATGTGGGCACTCAGACCAGCTGAATGTGGGGACTCAGATCAGCAGAATGTGGTGACTCAGACCAGCAGAATGTGGGGACTCAGACCAGCAGAATTTGGGGGCACAAACCTGCAGAATATTGGACTCAGACCAGCAGAATGTGGGGACTCAAACCAGCTGAATGTGGGGACTCAGACCAGCAGAATTCTGGGACTCAGACCAGCAAAATGTGGAGACTCAGACCAGCAAAATGTGGGGACTCAGACCAGCAGAATGTGGGGATTCAGACCAGCAGAATGTGGGTCTCAGACCAGCAGAAAGTTGGACTCAGAGCAGCAGAATGTGGGATCCAAACCAGCAGAATGTGGGACTCAGACCAGCAGAATGTGGGGGCACAGACCAGCAGAATGTGGGGACACAGAGCATCAAAATGTGGGGACCACGACCAGTGGAATGTGGGGACTCAGACCAGCAAAATGTGGGGACTCAGACCAGCAGAATGTGGGGACTCAGACCAGCAGAATGTGGGGACTCAGACCAGCAGAATGTGGGGACACAGAGCATCAAAATGTGGGGACCTTGACCAGCAGAATTTGGTGTCTCAGACCGGCAGATTATGGAGACTCAGACCAGCAGAATGTGGGGACTCAGACTAGCAAATTCTGGGGACTCATACTAGCAGAATATGGGGACTCAGACCAGCAGAATGTGGTGACTCTGACCAGCAGAATGTGGGGACTCAGACCAGCAGACTGAGGGGACTCAGACAAGCAGAATGTGGGGACTCAGAGCATCAAAATGTGGGGACCAAGGCGAGCAGAATTTGGTGACTCAGACCAGCAAAATGTGGGGAGTCAGACCAGCAGAATGTGGGGACTCAGACCAGCAGCATGTGGGGACTCAGACCAGCAGAATGTGGTGACTCAGATCAGCAGAATGTGGGGCTCACAGCAGCAGAATTTGGGGAAACAGAGCATCAAATGTTGGGACTCAGACCAGCAGAATGTGGGGACTCAGACCAGCAGAATGTGGGGACTCTGGCCAGCAGAATGTGGTGACTCAGACCAGCAGAATGTGGGGACTGGACTCAGACCAGCAAAAAGTGGAGACTCAGGCCAGAAGAATGTGGGGACTCAGGCCAGCAGAATTTGGGGACTCAGACCAGCAGAATGTGGGCACTCAGAGCATCAAAATGTGGGGGCTCAGACCAGCAGAACGTGGGGCTCAGACCAGCAGAATGTGGGGACTCAAACCCGTAGAATATTGGACTCTGACCAGCAGAATGTGGGGACTCAGACCAGCAGAATTTGGGGGCTCAATCCTGCAGAATATTGGACTCAGACCAGCAGAATGTGGGGACTCAGACCAGCTGAATGTGGGGACTCAGACCAGCAAAATGTGGGGACTCAGGCCAGCAAAATGTGGGGACTCAGACCAGCTGAATGTGGGGACTCAGACCAGCAGAATGTGGGGACTCAGAGCATCAAAATGTGGGGACGCAGACCAGCAGAATGTGGGGCTCAGACCAGCAGAATGTGGGGACTCAAACCTGTAGTATATTGGACTCAGACCTGCAGAATGTGGGGACTCAGACCAGCAGAATGTGGGGGCTCAAACCTGCAGAATATTGGACTCAGACCAGCAGAATGTGGGGACTCAGGCCAGCTGAATGTGGGGACTCAGACCAGCAAAATGTGGGGACTCAGGCCAGCAAAATGTGGGGACTCAGACCAGCTGAATGTGGGGACTCAGACCAGCAAAATTTGTGGACTCAGACCAGCTGAATGTGGGGACTCATACGAGCAAAATGTGGGGACTCAGACCAGTACAATTTGGGGACTCAGACCAGCTGAATGTGGGGACTCAGACCAGCTGAACGTGGGGACTCAGGCCAGCAAAATGTGGGGACTCAGGCCAGCAAAATGTGGGGACTCAGACCGGCAGAATGTGGGGACACAGACCAGCAGAATGTGGGGACTCAGACCAGCAGAATGTGGGGACTCAGACCAGCTGAAGTTTGGGACATAGGCCAGCAAAATGTGGGGACTCAGACCAGCAAAACGTGGGCACTCAGACCAGCTGAATTTGGGGACTCAGATCAGCAGAATGTGGTGACTCAGACCAGCAGAATGTGGGGACTCTGACCAGCAGAATGTGGGGGCACAAACCTGCAGAATATTGGACTCAAACCAGCTGAATGTGGGGACTCAGCCCAGCAGAATTCTGGGTCTCAGACCAGCAAAATGTGGAGACTCAGACCAGCAAAATGTGGGGACTCAGACCAGCAGAATGTGGGGATTCAGACCAGCAGAATGTGGGTCTCAGACCAGCAGAAAGTTGGACTCAGAGCAGCAGAATGTGGGATCCAAACCAGCAGAATGTGGGACTCAGACCAGCAGAATGTGGGGGCACAGACCAGCAGAATGTGGGGACACAGAGCATCAAAATGTGGGGACCACGACCAGTGGAATGTGGGGACTCAGACCAGCAAAATGTGGGGACTCAGACCAGCAGAATGTGGGGACTCAGACCAGCAGAATGTGGGGACTCAGACCAGCAGAATGTGGGGACACAGAGCATCAAAATGTGGGGACCTTGACCAGCAGAATTTGGTGTCTCAGACCGGCAGATTATGGAGACTCAGACCAGCAGAATGTGGGGACTCAGACTAGCAAATTCTGGGGACTCATACTAGCAGAATATGGGGACTCAGACCAGCAGAATGTGGTGACTCTGACCAGCAGAATGTGGGGACTCAGACCAGCAGAATGAGGGGACTCAGACAAGCAGAATGTGGGGACTCAGAGCATCAAAATGTGGGGACCAAGGCGAGCAGAATTTGGTGACTCAGACCAGCAAAATGTGGGGAGTCAGACCAGCAGAATGTGGGGACTCAGACCAGCAGCATGTGGGGACTCAGACCAGCAGAATGTGGTGACTCAGACCAGCAGAATGTGGGGCTCACAGCAGCAGAATTTGGGGAAACAGAGCATCAAATGTTGGGACTCAGACCAGCAGAATGTGGGGACTCAGACCAGCAGAATGTGGGGACTCTGGCCAGCAGAATGTGGTGACTCAGACCAGCAGAATGTGGGGACTGGACTCAGACCAGCAAAAAGTGGAGACTCAGGCCAGAAGAATGTGGGGACTCAGGCCAGCAGAATTTGGGGACTCAGACCAGCAGAATGTGGGCACTCAGAGCATCAAAATGTGGGGGCTCAGACCAGCAGAACGTGGGGCTCAGACCAGCAGAATGTGGGGACTCAAACCCGTAGAATATTGGACTCTGACCAGCAGAATGTGGGGACTCAGACCAGCAGAATTTGGGGGCTCAATCCTGCAGAATATTGGACTCAGACCAGCAGAATGTGGGGACTCAGACCAGCTGAATGTGGGGACTCAGACCAGCAAAATGTGGGGACTCAGGCCAGCAAAATGTGGGGACTCAGACCAGCTGAATGTGGGGACTCAGACCAGCAGAATGTGGGGACTCAGAGCATCAAAATGTGGGGACGCAGACCAGCAGAATGTGGGGCTCAGACCAGCAGAATGTGGGGACTCAAACCTGTAGTATATTGGACTCAGACCTGCAGAATGTGGGGACTCAGACCAGCAGAATGTGGGGGCTCAAACCTGCAGAATATTGGACTCAGACCAGCAGAATGTGGGGACTCAGGCCAGCTGAATGTGGGGACTCAGACCAGCAAAATGTGGGGACTCAGGCCAGCAAAATGTGGGGACTCAGACCAGCTGAATGTGGGGACTCAGACCAGCAAAATTTGTGGACTCAAACCAGCTGAATGTGGGACTCATACGAGCAAAATGTGGGGACTCAGACCAGCACAATTTGGGGACTCAGACCAGCTGAATGTGGGGACTCAGACCAGCTGAACGTGGGGACTCAGGCCAGCAAAATGTAGGGACTCAGTCCAGCAAAATGTGGGGACTCAGACCGGCAGAATGTGGGGACACAGACCAGCAGAATGTGGGGACTCAGACCAGCAGAATGTGGGGACTCAGACCAGCTGAAGTTTGGGACATAGGCCAGCAAAATGTGGGGACTCAGACCAGCAAAACGTGGGCACTCAGACCAGCTGAATGTGGGGACTCAGATCAGCAGAATGTGGTGACTCAGACCAGCAGAATGTGGGGACTCAGACCAGCAGAATGTGGGGGCGCAAACCTGCAGAATATTGGACTCAGACCAGCAGAATTCTGGGACTCAGACCAGCAAAATGTGGAGACTCAGACCAGCAAAATGTGGGGACTCAGACCAGCAGAATGTGGGGATTCAGACCAGCAGAATGTGGGTCTCAGACCAGCAGAAAGTTGGACTCAGAGCAGCAGAATGTGGGATCCAAACCAGCAGAATGTGGGACTCAGACCAGCAGAATGTGGGGGCACAGACCAGCAGAATGTGGGGACACAGAGCATCAAAATGTGGGGACCACGACCAGTGGAATGTGGGGACTCAGACCAGCAAAATGTGGGGACTCAGACCAGCAGAATGTGGGGACTCAGACCAGCAGAATGTGGGGACTCAGACCAGCAGAATGTGGGGACACAGAGCATCAAAATGTGGGGACCTTGACCAGCAGAATTTGGTGTCTCAGACCGGCAGATTATGGAGACTCAGACCAGCAGAATGTGGGGACTCAGACTAGCAAATTCTGGGGACTCATACTAGCAGAATATGGGGACTCAGACCAGCAGAATGTGGTGACTCTGACCAGCAGAATGTGGGGACTCAGACCAGCAGAATGTGGGGACTCAGACAAGCAGAATGTGGGGACTCAGCGCATCAAAATGTGGGGACCAAGGCCAGCAGAATTTGGTGACTCAGACCAGCAAAATGTGGGGAGTCAGACCAGCAGAATGTGGGGACTCAGACCAGCAGAATGTGGGGACTCAGACCAGCAGAATGTGGTGACTCAGACCAGCAGAATGTGGGGCTCACAGCAGCAGAATTTGGGGAAACAGAGCATCAAATGTTGGGACTCAGACCAGCAGAATGTGGGGACTCAGACCAGCAGAATGTGGGGACTCAGACCGGCAGAATGTGGGGAAACAGAGCATCAAAATGTGGGGAAATTGACCAGCAGAATTTGGTGACTCAGACCAGCAGAATGTGGGGACTCAGGCCAGCAAAATGTGGGGACTCAGACCAGCAAAATGTGCGGACTCAGACCAGCAGAATGTGGGGACTCAGACCAGCTGAATGTGGGGACACAGACCAGCAAAATGTGGGGACTCAGACCCGCAGAATGTGGTGACTCAGACCAGCAGAATGTGGGTCTCAGACCAGCAGAATGTGGGATCCAGACCAGCAGAATGTGGGACTCAGACCAGCAGAATGTGGGGGCACAGACCGGCAGAATGTGGGGACAGAGAGCATCAAAATGTGGGGACCACGACCAGCGGAACGAGGGGACTCAGACCAGCAAAATTTGGCGACTCAGACCAGCAGAATGTGGGGGACTCAGACCAGCAGAATGTGGGCACACAGAGCATCAAAATGTGGGGACACAGAGCATCAAAATGTGGGGACCTAGACCAGCAGAATTTGGTGGCTCAGACCAGCGGAATATCGAGACTCAGACCGGCAGAATGTGGGGACTCAGACTAGCAAAATGTGGGGACTCAGACTAGCAGAATGTGGGGACTCAGACCAGCAGAATGTGGGGACTCAGACCAGCTGAATGTGGGGACATAGGCCAGCAAAATGTGGGGACTCAGACCAGCAAAACTGGGCACTCAGACCAGCTGAATGTGGGGACTCAGATCAGCAGAATGTGGTGACTCAGACCAGCAGAATGTGGGGACTCAGACCAGCAGAATGTGGCAGCACAAACCTGCAGAATATTGGACTCAGACCAGCAGAATGTGGGGACTCAGACCAGCTGAATGTGGGGACTCAGCCCAGCAGAATTCTGGGACTCAGACCAGCAAAATGTGGAGACTCAGACCAGCAAAATGTGGGGACTCAGACCAGCAGAATGTGGGGATTCAGACCAGCAGACTGTGGGTCTCAGACCAGCAGAAAGTTGGACTCAGAGCAGCAGAATGTGGGATCCAAACCAGCAGAATGTGGGACTCAGACCAGCAGAATGTGGGGACACAGACCAGCAGAATGTGGGGACACAGAACATCAAAATGTGGGGACCACGACCAGCGGAATGTGGGGACTCAGACCAGCAAAAGGTGGGAATCAGACCAGCAGAATGTGGTGACTCAGACCAGCAGAATGTGGGGACTCAGGCCAGCAAAATGTGGACACTCAGACCAGCAGAATGTGGGGACCTAGACCAGCAGAATTTGGTGACTCAGACCAGCATATTATGGAGACTCAGACCAGCAGAATGTGGGGACTCAGACTAGCAAAATCTGGGGACTCATACTAGCAGAATATGGGGACTCAGACCAGCAGAATGTGGGATCCAGACCAGCAGAATGTGGGACTCAGACCAGCAGAATGTGGGGGCACAGACCGGCAGAATGTGGGGACAGAGAGCATCAAAATGTGGGGACCACGACCAGCGGAACGAGGGGACTCAGACCAGCAAAATTTGGCGACTCAGACCAGCAGAATGTGGGGACTCAGACCAGCAGAATGTGGGGACACAGGGCATCAAAATGTGGGGACACAGAGCATCAAAATGTGGGGACCTAGACCAGCAGAATTTGGTGGCTCAGACCAGCAGAATATCGAGACTCAGACCAGCAGAATGTGGGGACTCAGACTAGCAAAATGTGGGGACTCAGACTAGCAGAATGTGGGGACTCAGACCAGCAGAATGTGGGGACTCAGACCAGCTGAATGTGGGGACATAGGCCAGCAAAATGTGGGGACTCAGACCAGCAAAACTGGGCACTCAGACCAGCTGAATGTGGGGACTCAGATCAGCAGAATGTGGTGACTCAGACCAGCAGAATGTGGGGACTCAGACCAGCAGAATGTGGCGGCACAAACCTGCAGAATATTGGACTCAGACCAGCAGAATTCTGGGACTCAGACCAGCAAAATGTGGAGACTCAGACCAGCAAAATGTGGGGACTCAGACCAGCAGAATGTGGTGATTCAGACCAGCAGAATGTGGGTCTCAGACCAGCAGAAAGTTGGACTCAGAGCAGCAGAATGTGGGATCCAAACCAGCAGAATGTGGGACTCAGACCAGCAGAATGTGGGGACACAGACCAGCAGAATGTGAGGACACAGAACATCAAAATGTGGGGACCACGACCAGCGGAATGTGGGGACTCAGACCAGCAAATGTGGGGACTCAAACCAGCAGAATGTGGGGACTCAGACCAGCAGAATGTGGGGTCTCAGACCAGCAGAATGTGGGGACTCAGACCAGCAGAATGTGGGGACACAGAGCATCAAAATGTGGGACCTAGACCAGCAGAATTTGGTGACACAGACCAGCAGATTATGGAGACTCAGACCAGCAGAATGTGGGGACTCAGACTAGCAAAATCTGGGGACTCATACTAGCAGAATATGGGGACTCAGACCAGCAGAATGTGGTGACTCTGACCAGCAGAATGTGGGGACTCAGACCAGCAGAATGAGGGGACTCAGACAAGCAGAATGTGGGGACTCAGAGCATCAAAATGTGGGGACCAAGGCCAGCAGAATGTGGGGACACAGACCAGCAAAATGTGGGAGTCAGACCAGCAGAATGTGGAGACTCAGACCAGCAGAATGTGGGGACTCAGACCAGCAGAATGTGGAGACTCAGACCAGCAGAATGTGGGGACTCAGACCAGCAGAATGTGGCTGACTCAGACCAGCAGAATGTGGGGCTCACAGCAGCAGAATTTGGGGAAACAGAGCATCAAATGTTGGGACTCAGACCAGCAGAATGTGGGGACTCAGACCAGCAGAATGTGGGGACTCAGGTGAGCAGAATGTGGTGACTCAGACCAGCAGAATGTGGGGACTCAGACCAGCAAAATGTGGAGACTCAGACCAGCAGAATGTGGGGACTCAGACCAGCAGAATGTGGTGACTCAGACCAGCAGAATGTGTGGACTCAGGCCAGCAAAATGTGGAGACTCAGACCAGCAGAATGTGGGGACACAGACCAGCAGAATGTGGGGACTCAGTCCAGCAGAATGTGGGGACTCAGATCATCAAAATGTGGGGACCAAGACCAGCAGAATGTGGGGACACAGAACAGCATTATGTGGTGACTCAGACCAGCGGAATGTGGGGACTCAGACCAGCAAAATGTGGGGAGTCCGGCCAGCAGAATGTGGGGACTCAGACCAGCAGAATGTGGGGACTCAGACCAGCAGAATGTGGTGACACAGACCAGCAGAATGTGGGGCTCACAGCAGCCGAATTTGGGGACACAGAGCAACAAATGTTGGGACTCAGACCAGCAGAATGTGGGGACTCAGACCAGCAGAATGTGCGGACTCAGACCAGCAAAATGTGGGGACTCAGACCAGCAGAATGTGGTGACTCAGACCAGCAGAATGTGGGGACTCAGGCCAGCAAAATGTGGACACTCAGACCAGCAGAATGTGGGGACTCAGACAGCAGAATGTGGGGACTCAGACCAGCAGAATGTGGGGACTCAGACCAGCAAAATGTGGGGACTCAGACCAGCTGAATGTGGTGACTCAGACCAGCTGAATGTGGGGACTCAGGCCAGCAAAATGTGGAGACTCAGACCAGCAGAATGTGGGGACTCAGACCAGCAGAATGTGGGGATTCAGACCAGCAGAATGTGGGGACTCAGGCCAGCAAAATGTGGACACTCAGACCAGCAGAATGTGGGGACTCAGACCAGCAGAATGTGGGGACTCAGACCAGCAGAATGTGGGGACTCAGACCAGCAAAATGTGGGGACTCAGACCAGCTGAATGTGGTGACTCAGACCAGCTGAATGTGGGGACTCAGGCCAGCAAAATGTGGAGACTCAGACCAGCAGAATGTGGGGACTCAGACCAGCAGAATGTGGGGATTCAGACCAGCAGAATGTGGGGACTCAGACCAGCAGAATGTGGGGAGTCCGGCCAGCAGAATGTGGGGACTCAGACCAGCAGAATGTGGGGACTCAGACCAGCAGAATGTGGTGACACAGACCAGCAGAATGTGGGGCTCACAGCAGCCGAATTTGGGGACACAGAGCAACATATGTTGGGACTCAGACCAGCAGAATGTGGGGACTCAGACCAGCAGAATGTGCGGACTCAGACCAGCAAAATGTGGGGACTCAGACCAGCAGAATGTGGTGACTCAGACCAGCAGAATGTGGGGACTCAGGCCAGCAAAATGTGGACACTCAGACCAGCAGAATGTGGGGACTCAGACCAGCAGAATGTGGGGACTCAGACCAGCAGAATGTGGGGACTCAGACCAGCAAAATGTGGGGACTCAGACCAGCTGAATGTGGTGACTCAGACCAGCTGAATGTGGGGACTCAGGCCAGCAAAATGTGGAGACTCAGACCAGCAGAATGTGGGGACTCAGACCAGCAGAATGTGGGGATTCAGACCAGCAGAATGTGGGGACTCAGGCCAGCAAAATGTGGACACTCAGACCAGCAGAATGTGGGGACTCAGACCAGCAGAATGTGGGGACTCAGACCTGCAGAATGTGGGGACTCAGACCAGCAAAATGTGGGGACTCAGACCAGCTGAATGTGGTGACTCAGACCAGCTGAATGTGGGGACTCAGGCCAGCAAAATGTGGAGACTCAGACCAGCAGAATGTGGGGACTCAGACCAGCAGAATGTGGGGATTCAGACCAGCAGAATGTGGGGACTCAGACCAGCAGAATGTGGGGCTCAGACCAGCAGAATGTGGGGCTCAGACCAGCAGAATGTGGGGACTCAAACGTGTAGAATATTGGAATCAGACCAGCAGAATGTGGGGACTCAGACCAGCAGAATGTGGGGGCACAAACCTGCAGCATATTGGACTCAGACCAGCAGAATGTGGGGACTCAGACCAGCTGAATGTGGGGACTCAGAGCATCAAAATGTGGGGACTCAGACCAGCAGAATGTGGGCTCAGACCAGCAGAATGTGGGGACTCATACCTGTAGAATATTGGACTCAGACCAGCAGAATATGGGGACTCAAACCTGTAGAATATTGGACTCAGACCAGCAGAATGTCGGGACTCAGACCAGCAGAATGTGGGGGCTCAAACCTGCAGAATATTGGACTCAGACCAGCAGAATGTGGTGACTCAGACCAGCAGAATGTGGGGACTCAGGCCAGCAAAATGTGGACACTCAGACCAGCAGAATGTGGGGACTCAGACCAGCAGAATGTGGGGACTCAGACCAGCAGAATGTGGGGACTCAGACCAGCAAAATGTGGGGACTCAGACCAGCTGAATGTGGTGACTCAGACCAGCTGAATGTGGGGACTCAGGCCAGCAAAATGTGGAGACTCAGACCAGCAGAATGTGGGGACTCAGACCAGTAGAATGTGGGGATTCAGACCAGCAGAATGTGGGGACTCAGACCAGCAGAATGTGGGGCTCAGACCAGCAGAATGTGGGGCTCAGACCAGCAGAATTTGGGGACTCAAACGTGTAGAATATTGGAATCAGACCAGCAGAATGTGGGGACTCAGACCAGCAGAATGTGGGGGCACAAACCTGCAGCATATTGGACTCAGACCAGCAGAATGTGGGGACTCAGACCAGCTGAATGTGGGTACTCAGAGCATCAAAATGTGGGGACTCAGACCAGCAGAATGTGGGGCTCAGACCAGCAGAATGTGGGGACTCATACCTGTAGAATATTGGACTCAGACCAGCAGAATATGGGGACTCAAAACCTGTAGAATATTGGACTCAGACCAGCAGAATGTCGGGACTCAGACCAGCAGAATGTGGGGGCTCAAACCTGCAGAATATTGGACTCAGACCAGCAGAATGTGGGGACTCAGACCAGCTGAATGTGGGGACTCAGACCAGCAAAATGAGGGGAGTCAGGCCAGCAAAATGTGGGGACTCAGACCAGCTGAATGTGGGGACTCAGACCAGCAAAATTTGTGGACTCAGACCAGCTGAATGTGGGGACTCATACGAGCAAAATGTGGGGACTCAGACCAGCACAATTTGGGGACTCAGACCAGCTGAATGTGGGGACTCAGACCAGCTGAACGTGGGGACTCAGGCCAGCAAAATGTGGGGACTCAGGCCAGCAAAATGTGGGGACTCAGACCGGCAGAATGTGGGGACACAGACCAGCAGAATGTGGGGACTCAGACCAGCAGAATGTGGGGACATAGGCCAGCAAAATGTGGGGACTCAGACCAGCAAAACGTGGGCACTCAGACCAGCTGAATGTGGGACTCAGATCAGCAGAATGTGGTGACTCAGACCAGCAGAATGTGGGGACTCAGACCAGCAGAATGTGGGGGCACAAACCTGCAGAATATTGGACTCAGACCAGCAGAATGTGGGGACTCAGCCCAGCAGAATTCTGGGACTCAGACCAGCTAAATGTGGAGACTCAGACCAGCAAAATGTGGGGACTCAGACCAGCAGAATGTGGGGATTCAGACCAGCAGAATGTGGGTCTCAGACCAGCACAAAGTTGGACTCAGAGCAGCAGAATGTGGGATCCAAACCAGCAGAATGTGGGACTCAGACCAGCAGAATGTGGGGGCACAGACCAGCAGAATGTGGGGACACAGAGCATCAAAATGTGGGGACCACGACCAGCGGAATGTGGGGACTCAGACCACCAAAATGTGGGGACTCAGACCAGCAGAATGTGGGGACTCAGAGCAGCAGAATGTGGGGACTCATACCAGCAGAATGTGGGGATACAGAGCATCAAAATGTGGGGGCCTTGACCAGCAGAATTTGGTGTCTCAGACCGGCAGATTATGGAGACTCAGACCAGCAGAATGTGGGGACTCAGACTAGCAAAATCTGGGGACTCATACTAGCAGAATATGGGGACTCAGACCAGCAGAATGTGGGATCCAGACCAGCAGAATGTGGGACTCAGACCAGCAGAATGTGGGGGCACAGACCGGCAGAATGAGGGGACAGAGAGCATCAAAATGTGGGGACCACGACCAGCGGAACGAGGGGACTCAGACCAGCAAAATTTGGCGACTCAGACCAGCAGAATGTGGGGACTCAGACCAGCAGAATGTGGGGACACAGAGCATCAAAATGTGGGGACACAGAGCATCAAAATGTGGGGACCAAGACCAGCAGAATTTGGTGGCTCAGACCAGCAGAATATCGAGACACAGACCAGCAGAATGTGGGGACTCAGACTAGCAAAATGTGGGGACTCAGACTAGCAGAATGTGGGGACTCAGACCAGCAGAATGTGGGGACTCAGACCAGCTGAATGTGGGGACATAGGCCAGCAAAATGTGGGGACTCAGACCAGCAAAACTGGGCACTCAGACCAGCTGAATGTGGGACTCAGATCAGCAGAATGTGGTGACTCAGACCAGCAGAATGTGGGGACTCAGACCAGCAGAATGTAGCGGCACAAACCTGCGGAATATTGGACTCAGACCAGCAGAATGTGGGGACTCAGACCAGCTGAATGTGGGGACTCAGCCCAGCAGAATTCTGGGACTCAGACCAGCAAAATGTGGAGACTCAGACCAGCAAAATGTGGGGACTCAGACCAGCAGAATGTGGGGATTCAGACCAGCAGAATGTGGGTCTCAGACCAGCAGAAAGTTGGACTCAGAGCAGCAGAATGTGGGATCCAAACCAGCAGAATGTGGGACTCAGACCAGCAGAATGTGGGGACACAGACCAGCAGAATGTGGGGACACAGAACATCAAAATGTGGGGACCACGACCAGCGGAATGTGGGGACTCAAACCAGCAAAATGTGGGGACTCAGACCAGCAGAATGTGGGGACTCAGACCAGCAGAATGTGGGGACACAGAGCATCAAAATGTGGGGACCTAGACCAGCAGAATTTGGTGACTCAGACCAGCAGATTATGGAGACTCAGACCAGCAGAATGTGGGGACTCAGACTAGCAAAATCTGGGGACTCATACTAGCAGAATATGGGGACTCAGACCAGCAGTATGTGGTGACTCTGACCAGCAGAATGTGGGGACTCAGACCAGCAGAATGAGGGGAATCAGACAAGCAGAATGTGGGGACTCAGAGCATCAAAATGTGGGGACCAAGGCCAGCAGAATGTGGGGACACAGACCAGCAGAATTTGGTGACTCAGACCAGCAAAATGTGGGGAGTCAGACCAGCAGAATGTGGAGACTCAGACCAGCAGAATGTGGGGACTCAGACCAGCAGAATGTGGTGATTCAGACCAGCAGAATGTGGGGCTCACAGCAGCAGAATTTGGGGAAACAGAGCATCAAATGTTGGGACTCAGACCAGCAGAATGTGGGGACTCAGACCAGCAGAATGTGGGGACTCAGGCGAGCAGAATGTGGTGACTCAGACCAGCAGAATGTGGGGACTCAGACCAGCAAAATGTGGAGACTCAGACCAGCAGAATGTGGGGACTCAGACCAGCAGAATTTGGGGACTCAGACCAGCAGAATGTGGTGACGCAGACCAGCAGAATGTGTGGACTCAGACCAGCAAAATGTGGACACTCAGACCAGCAGAATGTGGGGACCTAGACCAGCAGAATTTGGTGACTCAGACCAGCATATTATGGAGACTCAGACCAGCAGAATGTGGGGACTCAGACTAGCAAAATCTGGGGACTCATACTAGCAGAATATGGAGACTCAGACCAGCAGAATGTGGGATCCAGACCAGCAGAATGTGGGACTCAGACCAGCAGAATGTGGGGGCACAGACCGGCAGAATGTGGGGACAGAGAGCATCAAAATGTGGGGACATAGGCCAGCAAAATGTGGGGACTCAGACCAGCAAAACTGGGCACTCAGACCAGCTGAATGTGGGGACTCAGATCAGCAGAATGTGGTGACTCAGACCAGCAGAATGTGGGGACTCAGACCAGCAGAATGTGGCGGCACAAACCTGCAGAATATTGGACTCAGACCAGCAGAATGTGGGGACTCAGACCAGCTGAATGTGGGGACTCAGCCCAGCAGAATTCTGGGACTCAGACCAGCAAAATGTGGAGACTCAGACCAGCAAAATGTGGGGACTCAGACCAGCAGAATGTGGGGATTCAGACCAGCAGAATGTGGGTCTCAGACCAGCAGAAAGTTGGACTCAGAGCAGCAGAATGTGGGATCCAAACCAGCAGAATGTGGGACTCAGACCAGCAGAATGTGGGGACACAGACCAGCAGAATGTGGGGACACAGAACATCAAAATGTGGGGACCACGACCAGCGGAATGTGGGGACTCAGACCAGCAAAATGTGGGGACTCAAACCAGCAGAATGTGGGGACTCAGACCAGCAGAATGTGGGGACTCAGACCAGCAGAATGTGGGGACTCAGACCAGCAGAATGTGGGGACACAGAGCATCAAAATGTGGGGACCTAGACCAGCAGAATTTGGTGACACAGACCAGCAGATTATGGAGACTCAGACCAGCAGAATGTGGGGACTCAGACTAGCAAAATCTGGGGACTCATACTAGCAGAATATGGGGACTCAGACCAGCAGAATGTGGTGACTCTGACCAGCAGAATGTGGGGACTCAGACCAGCAGAATGATGGGTCTCAGACAAGCAGAATGTGGGGACTCAGAGCATCAAAATGTGGGGACCAAGGCCAGCAGAATGTGGGGACACAGACCAGCAGAATTTGGTGACTCAGACCCAGCAAAATGTGGGGAGTCAGACCAGCAGAATGTGGAGACTCAGACCAGCAGAATGTGGGGACTCAGACCAGCAGAATGTGGTGACTCAGACCAGCAGAATGTGGGGCTCACAGCAGCAGAATTTGGGGAAACAGAGCATCAAATGTTGGGACTCAGACCAGCAGAATGTGGGGACTCAGACCAGCAGAATGTGGGGACTCAGACCAGCAGAATGTGGGGACTCAGGCGAGCAGAATGTGGTGACTCAGACCAGCAGAATGTGGGGACTCAGACCTGCAAAATGTGGAGACTCAGACCAGCAGAATGTGGGGACTCAGACCAGCAGAATGTGGTGACTCAGACCAGCAGAATGTGTGGACTCAGGCCAGCAAAATGTGGAGACTCAGACCAGCAGAATGTGGGGACACAGACCAGCAGAATGTGGGGACTCAGTCCAGCAGAATATGGGGACTCAGATCATCAAAATGTGGGGACCAAGACCAGCAGAATGTGGGGACACAGAACAGCATTATGTGGTGACTCAGACCAGCGGAATGTGGGGACTCAGACCAGCAAAATGTGGGGAGTCCGGCCAGCAGAATGTGGGGACTCAGACCAGCAGAATGTGGGGACTCAGACCAGCAGAATGTGGTGACACAGACCAGCAGAATGTGGGGCTCACAGCAGCCGAATTTGGGGACACAGAGCAACAAATGTTGGGACTTAGACCAGCAGAATGTGGGGACTCAGACCAGCAGAATGTGCGGACTCAGACCAGCAAAATGTGGGGACTCAGACCAGCAGAATGTGGTGACTCAGACCAGCAGAATGTGGGGACTCAGGCCAGCAAAATGTGGACACTCAGACCAGCAGAATGTGGGGACTCAGACCAGCAGAATGTGGGGACTCAGACCAGCAGAATGTGGGGACTCAGACCAGCAAAATGTGGGGAGTCTGACCAGCTGAATGTGGTGACTCAGACCAGCTGAATGTGGGGACTCAGGCCAGCAAAATGTGGAGACTCAGACCAGCAGAATGTGGGGACTCAGACCAGCAGAATGTGGGGATTCAGACCAGCAGAATGTGGGGACTCAGACCAGCAGAATGTGGGGCTCAGACCAGCAGAATGTGGGGCTCAGACCAGCAGAATGTGGGGACTCAAACGTGTAGAATATTGGAATCAGACCAGCAGAATGTGGGGACTCAGACCAGCAGAATGTGGGGGCACAAACCTGCAGCATATTGGACTCAGACCAGCAGAATGTGGGGACTCTGACCAGCTGAATGTGGGGACTCAGAGCATCAAAATTTGGGGACTCAGACCAGCAGAATGTGGGGATCAGACCAGCAGAATGTGGGGACTCATACCTGTAGAATATTGGACTCAGACCAGCAGAATATGGGGACTCAAACCTGTAGAATATTGGACTCAGACCAGCAGAATGTGGGGACTCAGACCAGCAGAATGTGGGGGCTCAAACCTGCAGAATATTGGACTCAGACCAGCAGAATGTGGGGACTCAGACCAGCTGAATGTGGGGACTCAGACCAGCAAAATGAGGGGACTCAGGCCAGCAAAATGTGGGGACTCAGACCAGCTGAATGTGGGGACTCAGACCAGCAAAATTTGTGGACTCAGACCAGCTGAATGTGGGGACTCATACGAGCAAAATGTGGCGACTCAGACCAGCAAAATTTGGGGACTCAGACCAGCTGAATGTGGGGACTCAGACCAGCAGAATGTGGGGACTCAGGCCAGCAAAATGTGGGGACTCAGGCCAGCAAAATGTGGGGACTCAGACCGGCAGAATGTGGGGACACAGACCAGCAGAATGTGGGGACTCAGACCAGCAGAATGTGGGGACTCAGCCAGCTGAAGTTTGGGACATAGGCCAGCAAAATGTGGGGACTCAGACCAGCAAAACGTGGGCACTCAGACCAGCTGAATGTTGGGACTCAGATCAGCAGAATGTGGTGACTCAGACCAGCAGAATGTGGGGACTCAGACCAGCAGAATGTGGGGGGCACAAACCTGCAGAATATTGGACTCAGACCAGCAGAATGTGGGGACTCAGCCCAGCAGAATTCTGGGACTCAGACCAGCAAAATGTGGAGACTCAGACCAGCAAAATGTGGGGACTCAGACCAGCAGAATGTGGGGATTCAGACCAGCAGAATGTGGGTCTCAGACCAGCAGAAAGTTGGACTCAGAGCAGCAGAATGTGGGATCCAAACCAGCAGAATGTGGGACTCAGACCAGCAGAATGTGGGGGCACAGACCCGCAGAATGTGGGACACAGAGCATCAAAATGTGGGGACCACGACCAGCGGAATGTGGGGACTCAGACCACCAAAATGTGGGGACTCAGACCAGCAGAATGTGGGACTCAGACCAGCAGAATGTGGGGACACAGAGCATCAAAATGTGGGGGCCTTGACCAGCAGAATTTGGTGTCTCAGACCGGCAGATTATGGAGACTCAGACCAGCAGAATGTGGGGACTCATACTAGCAGAATATGGGGACTCAGACCAGCAGAATATGGTGACTCTGACCAACAGAATGTGGGGACTCAGACCAGCAGAATGAGGGGACTCAGACAAGCAGAATGTGGGGATTCAGAGCATCAAAATGTGGGGACCAAGGCCAGCAGAATGTGGGGACACAGACCAGCAGAATTTGGTGACTCAGACCAGCAAAATGTGGGGAGTCAGACCAGCAGAATGTGGGGACTCAGACCAGCAGAATGTGGGGACTCAGACCAGCAGAATGTGGTGACTCAGACCAGCAGAATGTGGGGCTCACAGCAGCAGAATTTGGGGAAACAGAGCATCAAATGTTGGGACTCAGACCAGCAGAATGTGGGACTCAGACCAGCAGAATGTGGGGACTCAGGCCAGCAGAATGTGGTGACTCAGACCAGCAGAATGTGGGGACTCAGACCAGCAAAATGTGGAGACTCAGACCAGCAGAATGTGGGGACTCAGACCAGCAGAATTTGGGGACTCAGACCAGCAGAATGTGGGCACTCAGAGCATCAAAATGTGGGGGCTCAGACCAGCAGAACGTGGGGCTCAGACTAGCAGAATGTGGGGACTCAAACCCGTAGAATATTGGACTCTGACCAGCAGAATGTGGGGACTCAGACCAGCAGAATTTGGGGGCTCAATCCTGCAGAATATTGACTCAGACCAGCAGAATGTGGGGACTCAGACCAGCTGAATGTGGGGACTCAGACCAGCAAAATGTGGGGACTCAGGCCAGCAACATTTGGGGACTCAGACCAGCTGAATGTGGGGACTCAGACCAGCAAAATGTGGGGACTCAGACCAGCTGAATGTGGGGACTCAGACCAGCAGAATGTGGTGACTCAGACCAGCAGAATGTGGGGACTCAGACCAGCAGAATGTGGGGGCTCAGGCCAGCAAAATGTGGGGACTCAGACCGGCAGAATTTGGGGACACAGACCAGCAGAATGTGGGGACTCAGACCAGCAGAATGTGTGGACTCAGACCAGCTGAATGTGGGACTCAGACCAGCAAAATTTGGGCACTCAGGCCAGCAAAATGTGGGGACTCAGAACTGCAAAATGTGGGGACTCAGACCAGCAGAATTTGGGAACTCAGACCAGCAGAATGTGGAGGCTCAAACCTCCAGAATGTGGGGATTCAGACCAGCAGAATATGGGTGCTAAGACCAGCAGAATCTGGGGGCTCGAACATGCAGAATGTGGGACTCAGAACTGCAGAATTTGAGGACTCAGACCAGCAGAATGTGGGGTCTCAGACCGGCAGAATGTGGGGAAACAGAGCATCAAAATGTGGGGAAATTGACCAGCAGAATTTGGTGACTCAGACCCGCAGAATGTGGTGACTCAGACCAGCAGAATGTGCGTCTCAGACCAGCAGAATGTGGGATCCAGACCAGAAGAATGTGGGACTCAGACCAGCAGAATGTGGGGGCACAGACCGGCAGAATGTGGGGACACAGAACATCAAAATGTGGGGACCACGACCAGCGGAACGAGGGGACTCAGACCAGCAAAATTTGGCGACTCAGACCAGCAGAATGTGGGGACTCAGACCAGCAGAATGTGGGGACACAGAGCATCAAAATGTGGGGACACAGAGCATCAAAATGTGGGGACCTAGACCAGCAGAATCTGGTGGCTCAGACCAGCAGAATATCGAGACTCAGACCAGCAGAATGTGGGGACTCAGACTAGCAAAATGTGGGGACTCAGACTAGCAGAATGTGGGGACTCAG